>CM061133.1:147672273-147691250 GCA_030789695.1 Scilla litardierei
TGCCACCACACACATATTGGAATTAGTGCACATAGATTTATTTGGTCCAACAGACATTGCTAGCCTAGGAGGTAAAAAGTATTGTTTAGTATTGGTTGATGATTTCTCTAGATATACATGGGTATACTTCCTAGCCAAGAAATCAGACTCATTTAACCATTTCCAAAACTTTTGTATACAAGTTTCTAATGAGAAAAATTCTTCCATTGTAAAAATTAGAAGCGATCATGGAGGTGAGTTTGAAAATGCTATTTTTGAAAAATTTTGTTTTGAAAAAGGAATTTTACATGAATTCTCTTCTCCTAGAACACCTCAACAAAATGGGGTGGTCGAAAGAAAGAATCGCACATTAAAAGAAATGGCTAGGAGTATGTTAAATGAATATAGCTTGCCTATGTCTTTTTGGGCTGAGGCCATTAATACAGCATGCCATGTATGCAACAAAGTTATGCTTAGACCTATACTAAATAAAACTTCTTATGAACTATGGCATGGCAACACCCCGAAAGTCTCTTACTTTAGAGTTTTTGGATGCAGGTGCTTTATATTAAATACTGCAGATCAGCTTGGCACCTTTGAATCAAAATCAGATGAGGGAGTGTTCGTAGGATATTCAGCAAGAAGCAGAGCATACATGATTTATAATAAACGCACACGTGCTATTGTTGAATCTATAAATGTAAAGTTTGATGAATCTGATATAAATTCTTTGGATTGCAGGCAGAACAATGAAGAGGAAAAGTAGAACAACAAAGCATTCCAAAAGTTAATAAGGAGCAACCTAAAATACAAAAGGAAACTGAAACTGACACGACAGAAATACAAGATGAAGCAGTTACCAGAGGAGAGCTGAGATTCAATCCAAACCACCCACAAGACTTAATTCTAGGTGAGCCTACTGCAGGTATTCGCACACGTTCCTCTTTTAGAGATCTTTGTGCTCTATGTATTTATGGTGACTTTATTTCTGTAATAGAGCCTAAGACTATAGATATTGCTTTAGAAGAGGAAAGTTGGGTTTTGGCCATGCAAGAGGAATTAAATCAATTTGTCAGGAATAATGTCTGGAAACTAGTAACTAGACCCACTGATTATCCTGTAGTTGGTACTAAATAGGTGTTTAAAAATAAGTATGATGAATCTGGTAATGTTATTAGAAACAAGGCTAGGTTGGTAGCTAAAGGGTATAATCAAATTGAAGGAATTGATGTGGATGCGACTTCTGCACCAGTTGCTAGGCTTGAGTCCATTAGAATCTTGCTAGATTTTACAAGTTATAAAGGGCTCAAGCTAAAACAAATGGATGTAAAAAGCGCTTTTCTTAATGGCTACCTAAAAGAAGAGGTATTTGTTGAGCAACCCCCAGGTTTTGAAAGCCATATTTTTCCAAACCATGTTTATAAATTAGAAAAGGCTTTGTATGGTCTTAAGCAAGCTCCACGAGCTTGGTATGACCGTCTAAGCACATATCTGTTGGAAAATAATTTTAAAAAGGGGAGTGCTGACAATACACTATTTTTGATGCATGAATCTGATGATTTTCTCATTGTGCAAATCTATGTTGCTGATATTATTTATGGTGCTACTAACGGTCTTTTATGTCAAAAGTTTGAGAAAGTCATGCAGGATCAGTTTGAGATGAGTCTTGTGGGAGAGCTGAAATATTTTCTGGGGTTCCAAGTAAAGCAAGGAAAGGAAGGCATCTTTCTATATCAAACCAAATACATCAAGGAGCCTTTGAAAAAGTTTGGGATGGAGAAGTCTAAAGGAATTGGAACGCCGATGTGTCCCAACACAAAAATGGACATGGATGAACAAGGAATTGCAGTGGACCAAAAGCTATATCAAGGTATGATTGGCTCCTTGTTTGTACTTGACTGCTTCTAAGCCTGATATAATGTTTGCTGTATGTTTGTGTGCACGCTTCCAATCAAACCCAAAAGAATCTCTTTTGAAAGCCATTAAAAGGATCTTTAGGTACCTAATCAGTACACCTACTTTAGGCCTTTGGTATCCTTCTAGTGGTAACTTTGATTTGGTGGGTTATTCTGATGCTGATTATGCGGGTAGTTTAACTGATAGAAAGAGCACTAGTGGTACTTGTTTTATGCTAGGACACTCTATAGTTTCATGGTCTAGCCGTAAGCAAAATAGTGTTGCATTATCCACTACTGAAGCAGAGTATATTGCCCTCGGCAGCTGCTATGCTCAAGTACTGTGGATAATGCAAACATTATCTGACTACGGACTAGCTCTTAAAAGAGTTCCTCTTCGATGTGATAGCAAGAGTGCCATAGATCTTTCTAATAATCCCGTACACCACTCTCGTACTAAACACATTGACGTAAGACATCATTTTCTTAGAGATCACCTCACTAAAGAGGATGTGTCTGTGGAGTTTGTTCCTACGGAATCACACCTTACAGACATATTCACCAAACCTTTGGTTGAGGCTCGCTTTTGTCGTCTTCGTCTTGAGCTTGGTATTATTGATAAAACTTAGTACGAGACTCCATGCTTTCTTGTGTGCTTGAATTCTTTTTCTTGTTTGTGTGCTAGTGGTTGCATTGTTATGTGTGCATGATTTGTTTTTTATTTGTGATTGCATCTTAAGTTTGCTTTAGTATCTCATGCATTAAAAAAACAAGAAAAAAAGAAAAAAAATGGTGCTTAAATGTGTATCTGTCACTTTGATTCATTAAAAAGGTATTCATGAATTATTTTCATATCTATGTAGAAATTGGTGTATTATTTCTTTTGCTACATGCGCATGTCCATCTTTCTAAATATTCATGGCATGTTCAATGACTGAAAAGAACTTGATTTCTACACCACCTACTTCACTTCCACATGTATTATTATTGTTGCACATTTGGAGATATTGTTTATGAAGTATGGAAAGTGAATGTAAGAGGAAAACTTAACTGCAAATCTAAGGGATATGATATACCTTGCCATGGATAAAAACTGAGCATTAAAAACAAGTTACTATAAGTATAAAAATTGAAAAGGAAAATACATGCTCGGTATGCAAAATAGATACAATCCTTGGCAATGGTATTACCCACGAGTATCCAGCATAAGCTTTATGGGTAAACTTTAGCGTTGGTGTACTTACTCGTCAAGCAATGCCTCCCCCACATCTAAGAGTCCTTATAGGCTATATTTTGGGTTGTGGTACCTTGAACTCATTTTTTTAATGAGGTGGGAAAAATCAATCTTAGGTGATAGACTGTTATTTGGAAAATGTGGTTTGGTTTCGGTTGACTTTCTTAAATGATTCTCCCTATATGCTTCAATTTTAATCATCACACTTTTCACGTTGGTGTTGAAGTCTTCGTTGTTTAATTTCATTGGATTTTGACTTGATTATTCTATCAGTGTATGCATGCAATTGTTGGTAATGGTTAATAATACTCTCTTTTTGCACAATATATGATTTTGACTTCGTGGTATGACTTTTGATGATAATAAAGGGGGAGAAAAATTTGGGAAGATTTGGTATTTACTTGTTGTACTTGGTATTTGGCATTTGGTACTATCTTTGTAATGCTCGATTTGGTACTATCTTTGTAATGCTCGCAAATATATGATTGTTTGATTAAGGGGGAGCATTAATGAATATTGGGGAAGCACAAAAGTAGGGGGAGCATGCTTATTGATATACTTTATACATCATTGTTAGCTCATCATTTCATCTCATTGCATGTACATTATCACACACACTATTTGGAATTTCATTGCTCAAATCTTATACTTAGTTTGTCATCATCAAAAAGGGGAGATTGTTGGTAGCAACAATCTATGAACTTCATGTTTGATGATAACAAACGTGTGTGAACGTTTTTAACGTGTGTGTTAAGTGTTTTAGAAAATGCAAAGCTTGAAGATACTTATTGTGAGACGTGACCAATATGATTTGGAGAAGGTGATACTCTACTTGGTTTGGTTCATATCTACTAGAACCCATATCTATCATATAGTGGGAAGAAGGGTACGAAGACAAATGGGCCAATGGTAATCTTGAGGAGGAGCCGCAACAAAACTTCCATAAAAAATAAGGGTTTCCCAGGCCAGCCGATTTTGAGAGAGCTCTTCACACAAAGAAAAACTAGGGTAGCCGTCAAAATCATTTAAACTCAGCCTCATAAATATTTTTGTTGACGGTCGAATTCAAAAGCTCCTCCCTTTTGCAAAATTCCAAAAGCACAGACATTGATCTTCTCCTCTTGGCAAAATCTCAAAGGCCGAATTATTCCTGGTTCCCTCCTTGGAGAATCTCATTGCCAGGGGCGCACAAATTTTCTCAACAGCCGCATAAAAAGTCCAGAGCCATTCATCAAAAATTTCAAAAAGGCCGCATGATTTCTCTTTGCAAACATTCCAAAGATCTCAAAAGCTCCAGAGCAGCCGTTTCTTTGAAAGCTCTTCATCAAAATCAAAGTTTCCTGAGGGCACACGCAAAACCCCACTTCAAAATTCCAAGAGCTGATCAGTGTTTGTTTTTCATTGCAAGCACACAAACGTGCACAAAGGGGAAGGCAGAAATCTTTCAAGTTTTTGATTTGATAGTTTCCTTAAGGATTCACAATTGCATTCACAAATGCACATGCCAAAATCAAATGCACAGGCCGAAATCAAATGCACTCTTATATGAATTAAGTTCTGTCTTTATTCATTTTGTTTTGGTTTAGTTGCAGGCACATTCTTTGTGCAGATCACTTCATCCAATAGAATTGCACAAAAATGTCAAGGGGCTAATATAATACAAGCACATTCAGAGGAGAGATTAATTAAGGAGCTCGCATCCTTTACTGTTACAAGCCACAAGTTCTTTAAGAGGAGCTTCCTACATTGCAGCATTTTTTCAGAGAACCAACAAGAAAGGAAGACCAAGCTACTGAGGGGTTTCCAGAGGACTACTACTTGTCAGAAGAGATCTGACCATGCGCTAAACGACAGAGACAACGACACCGTCACAACTGAGCGATTCTAAACTCTAAACTTTATTTTATTTGTGATTATGGCATTGTGATCTTTGTGAAACTATTTTATATTTGTTTGGGGACTTGGCTAGTTGGGACTAGCCAAGAGAGAGCTTTACTAGTATTGTTATTGTTTGGGCACTTTGGTGAGTGCAGGTACTGAGGACCAGGTGAGTGTAGAGTTGGTGCTCTAGCTACAGGTTGTACCAGTTAAATTTAATAATCTAGTATTGTTTTTGGGGCTGGAGTAGGTCTTGGGTGCGACCGAACCAGGGTAAAATCTGCTGTGTATCTGTGGTTGATTATTGTTTCCCTGCCTGTGATTATAACTGCGTGTGATTTCTCGTGGGTTGCACGAGAATTTTTATAAGCCTATTCACCCCCCTCTAGGCTTAGATCCAGATCCAACAAGTGGTATCAGAGCCAGTTTAGAGGATCTAGCCTAGTTGATCATGTCTATGAATATGTCTGATTCTGCTTTTGCTGAGGGTCAGTCTATTTCTCGTCCCCCTAAGTTTAACGGTGTTGATTTTGCATATTGGAAAACTAGGATGAGGATTTATTTAGCTGCTGTTGATTATGATGTATGGAGCATTGTTGAAAAAGGCTACAAACCTCCCACCATTAATGTTGCAAATAATGAAATGTTAAAACCAGAAGATAAGTGGGATGACTTTGATAAGAAGCACTTTTCATTGAATAATAAAGCTATGAATGCATTGATTTGTGCTTTAGATAAAGCTGAGTTTAACTGTATATCTCAATGTCAAACTACGCAGAAAATTTGGCATACTCTGGAGGTGACTCATGAGGGTACATCGCAGGTTAAGGAGTCCAGACTTGCGTTGCTCAGCACTGAATATGAAAGCTTCCGCATGCGTCCATCAGAGTCAATTAAAGAGATGTTTGCGAGGTTCACAGACATCGTGTACAAATCTACCTCTCTTGAAAAGCCGTACTCGAGTCTGGAGCAAATCAGAAAGATCTTAAGAGCTTTCCCTAGCACTTTTCGTCCCAAAATCACAGCTATTCAGGAAGCAAGGGATTTATCGCAAATGAAAGTGGAGGATCTGATAGGGAACCTGATGTCCCATGAGCTGGAGCTGCAGAGCATTGAACTGAGAGAGAAAGATGAAATGAAGACATCAAAGGCAATAGCCCTTCAGGCTAAAGAGGATGAAGATGGAGATGAGGAGGAGGCTTTTTTGGTGAGAAGCTTCAAGAAATATATCAGAACTGGCAACGGGAGATCAGAGATGCTGAAAAGGTTTAATCGCTCTAAATTTAATTCTAATAATAAATCTTTTGAGCAGACTACTACTGATCCAGTTATATGCTTTAAATGCAAAAAGTAGGGACACTTTATGAAGCAATGCCCTCAAGGAAAGAACAACGCTGCGGAGCAAAAGGGGAAATCTTTGATGCTCACATGGGATATGGACAGCGAGGATGAATCTCAAGAGGAAGTTGCACACTCCTCTATTTGCCTGATGGGACAACTAGATGAGGTAAAATCTTTAACTAAAGCTCAACTTGTGACTACTTTTAAAGAAATGCAAAATGAAATTGAAAGGTTGGAATCAACTGTTGAGTTACTAGAATCCCATGTAGAGAAGTTTAAAAATGCTAATTTTGAATTGCAACAAGACAATTATAATATGTCATTAGAAGTTGATGAAATTAAAGAGAAACTTGTTGCATGTAATTCTACTATTAGCTATTTGGAAAAGGGAAAATTTTGTATGCCTACTGAAACTGAGTGTCTGAATTGCTCTACTTTGCTTAAAGACATTAGCATGTATAAACTAAATATGATTAAGCTAGAAGTTGAAAATGAATTACTAAATGAGAAGATTTGCATGCTAATAAATGAAAATAAAGAGCTAGAAAAGAAGATGGCTAATCTGAAAAAGAGTGAGGAAGAGAACAAGAAGGCCTTCATTAGTAAATGTACCATGCTTGTTAATGAGAACATGTTTTTAAAGTCTAAAATATCTGATCTTGAATTGTCTATTAAAAAATTTAGTGTTGGAAAGCATTCATTAGACATTATTCTAGGTAATCAGATACAAGAAAATAACAGGCACGGTTTGGGATATGGAAATAAAATTGATGAGAGGCCTAGAATTAATCGAAAGAATAAAAAAGAAACTGGTGTAGGAAGAAGCATGTTTGCTAAATGTTATACATGTGGTGGTGTTGGTCATGCTTATTATAATTGCAAGTATAGGAATACCAACATCAAATTTAAGCAAATTTGGGTTCCAAAAAATAAAGTGACTAACACTAGTGGACCTATTTGGATTCATAGGTCACACATATCATGCTCTTCTTATGTGTAGGTACATGGCACGGCTAAGGGAAAAAGGTGTGAGTGGTGCTTAGACTCTGGCTGCTCAAGACACATGACAAGTGAAAGAGAAAGGTTCCTTAGCCTTGCAAAGCATGAAGGAGGAAGCATTACTTTAGGGGACAATGGAAAATGCAAGGTAATTGGTAAAGGTGTTGTAGGTAACGACACCTTTCAGCTTACAGATGTCCTATTGGTTGAAAAGTTGAAACATAACCTCATTTCTATCAGTCAGCTGTGCGACAAAGGTATGAAAGTTGAATTTGATGCAAAACTTTGTAGAATCATTGATATCTCCACAGGTTACATTATTATTACTGCAAATAGAAAGAATAATGTTTATACTCTTACGATTGAAGAATTAACTGTTTCTAAATGCTTGCTTGTAGGTGAAGAAGAGGCCACACTATGGCATTGACGATTAGCACATGCAAGCATGTGATTGATAAAGAAGCTGGAAACCAAAAATTTGGTAAGAGGACTATCACATCAGACATATGAGAATGGTAAGTTGTGAGTGGCATGCACCAAAGGTAAGCAAACTAGATCTACTATCTCTAGCATTAATGAAGTTGCCACCACACACATATTGGAATTAGTGCACATAGATTTATTTGGTCCAACAGACATTGCTAGCCTAGGAGGTAAAAAGTATTGTTTAGTATTGGTTGATGATTTCTCTAGATATACATGGGTATACTTCCTAGCCAAGAAATCAGACTCATTTAACCATTTCCAAAACTTTTGTATACAAGTTTCTAATGAGAAAAATTCTTCCATTGTAAAAATTAGAAGCGATCATGGAGGTGAGTTTGAAAATGCTATTTTTGAAAAATTTTGTTTTGAAAAAGGAATTTTACATGAATTCTCTTCTCCTAGAACACCTCAACAAAATGGGGTGGTCGAAAGAAAGAATCGCACATTAAAAGAAATGGCTAGGAGTATGTTAAATGAATATAGCTTGCCTATGTCTTTTTGGGCTGAGGCCATTAATACAGCATGCCATGTATGCAACAAAGTTATGCTTAGACCTATACTAAATAAAACTTCTTATGAACTATGGCATGGCAACACCCCGAAAGTCTCTTACTTTAGAGTTTTTGGATGCAGGTGCTTTATATTAAATACTGCAGATCAGCTTGGCACCTTTGAATCAAAATCAGATGAGGGAGTGTTCGTAGGATATTCAGCAAGAAGCAGAGCATACATGATTTATAATAAACGCACACGTGCTATTGTTGAATCTATAAATGTAAAGTTTGATGAATCTGATATAAATTCTTTGGATTGCAGGCAGAACAATGAAGAGGAAAAGTAGAACAACAAAGCATTCCAAAAGTTAATAAGGAGCAACCTAAAATACAAAAGGAAACTGAAACTGACACGACAGAAATACAAGATGAAGCAGTTACCAGAGGAGAGCTGAGATTCAATCCAAACCACCCACAAGACTTAATTCTAGGTGAGCCTACTGCAGGTATTCGCACACGTTCCTCTTTTAGAGATCTTTGTGCTCTATGTATTTATGGTGACTTTATTTCTGTAATAGAGCCTAAGACTATAGATATTGCTTTAGAAGAGGAAAGTTGGGTTTTGGCCATGCAAGAGGAATTAAATCAATTTGTCAGGAATAATGTCTGGAAACTAGTAACTAGACCCACTGATTATCCTGTAGTTGGTACTAAATAGGTGTTTAAAAATAAGTATGATGAATCTGGTAATGTTATTAGAAACAAGGCTAGGTTGGTAGCTAAAGGGTATAATCAAATTGAAGGAATTGATGTGGATGCGACTTCTGCACCAGTTGCTAGGCTTGAGTCCATTAGAATCTTGCTAGATTTTACAAGTTATAAAGGGCTCAAGCTAAAACAAATGGATGTAAAAAGCGCTTTTCTTAATGGCTACCTAAAAGAAGAGGTATTTGTTGAGCAACCCCCAGGTTTTGAAAGCCATATTTTTCCAAACCATGTTTATAAATTAGAAAAGGCTTTGTATGGTCTTAAGCAAGCTCCACGAGCTTGGTATGACCGTCTAAGCACATATCTGTTGGAAAATAATTTTAAAAAGGGGAGTGCTGACAATACACTATTTTTGATGCATGAATCTGATGATTTTCTCATTGTGCAAATCTATGTTGCTGATATTATTTATGGTGCTACTAACGGTCTTTTATGTCAAAAGTTTGAGAAAGTCATGCAGGATCAGTTTGAGATGAGTCTTGTGGGAGAGCTGAAATATTTTCTGGGGTTCCAAGTAAAGCAAGGAAAGGAAGGCATCTTTCTATATCAAACCAAATACATCAAGGAGCCTTTGAAAAAGTTTGGGATGGAGAAGTCTAAAGGAATTGGAACGCCGATGTGTCCCAACACAAAAATGGACATGGATGAACAAGGAATTGCAGTGGACCAAAAGCTATATCAAGGTATGATTGGCTCCTTGTTTGTACTTGACTGCTTCTAAGCCTGATATAATGTTTGCTGTATGTTTGTGTGCACGCTTCCAATCAAACCCAAAAGAATCTCTTTTGAAAGCCATTAAAAGGATCTTTAGGTACCTAATCAGTACACCTACTTTAGGCCTTTGGTATCCTTCTAGTGGTAACTTTGATTTGGTGGGTTATTCTGATGCTGATTATGCGGGTAGTTTAACTGATAGAAAGAGCACTAGTGGTACTTGTTTTATGCTAGGACACTCTATAGTTTCATGGTCTAGCCGTAAGCAAAATAGTGTTGCATTATCCACTACTGAAGCAGAGTATATTGCCCTCGGCAGCTGCTATGCTCAAGTACTGTGGATAATGCAAACATTATCTGACTACGGACTAGCTCTTAAAAGAGTTCCTCTTCGATGTGATAGCAAGAGTGCCATAGATCTTTCTAATAATCCCGTACACCACTCTCGTACTAAACACATTGACGTAAGACATCATTTTCTTAGAGATCACCTCACTAAAGAGGATGTGTCTGTGGAGTTTGTTCCTACGGAATCACACCTTACAGACATATTCACCAAACCTTTGGTTGAGGCTCGCTTTTGTCGTCTTCGTCTTGAGCTTGGTATTATTGATAAAACTTAGTACGAGACTCCATGCTTTCTTGTGTGCTTGAATTCTTTTTCTTGTTTGTGTGCTAGTGGTTGCATTGTTATGTGTGCATGATTTGTTTTTTATTTGTGATTGCATCTTAAGTTTGCTTTAGTATCTCATGCATTAAAAAAACAAGAAAAAAAGAAAAAAAATGGTGCTTAAATGTGTATCTGTCACTTTGATTCATTAAAAAGGTATTCATGAATTATTTTCATATCTATGTAGAAATTGGTGTATTATTTCTTTTGCTACATGCGCATGTCCATCTTTCTAAATATTCATGGCATGTTCAATGACTGAAAAGAACTTGATTTCTACACCACCTACTTCACTTCCACATGTATTATTATTGTTGCACATTTGGAGATATTGTTTATGAAGTATGGAAAGTGAATGTAAGAGGAAAACTTAACTGCAAATCTAAGGGATATGATATACCTTGCCATGGATAAAAACTGAGCATTAAAAACAAGTTACTATAAGTATAAAAATTGAAAAGGAAAATACATGCTCGGTATGCAAAATAGATACAATCCTTGGCAATGGTATTACCCACGAGTATCCAGCATAAGCTTTATGGGTAAACTTTAGCGTTGGTGTACTTACTCGTCAAGCAATGCCTCCCCCACATCTAAGAGTCCTTATAGGCTATATTTTGGGTTGTGGTACCTTGAACTCATTTTTTTAATGAGGTGGGAAAAATCAATCTTAGGTGATAGACTGTTATTTGGAAAATGTGGTTTGGTTTCGGTTGACTTTCTTAAATGATTCTCCCTATATGCTTCAATTTTAATCATCACATTTTTCACGTTGGTGTTGAAGTCTTCGTTGTTTAATTTCATTGGATTTTGACTTGATTATTCTATCAGTGTATGTATGCAATTGTTGGTAATGGTTAATAATACTCTCTTTTTGCACAATATATGATTTTGACTTCGTGGTATGACTTTTGATGATAATAAAGGGGGAGAAAAATTTGGGAAGATTTGGTATTTACTTGTTGTACTTGGTATTTGGCATTTGGTACTATCTTTGTAATGCTCGATTTGGTACTATCTTTGTAATGCTCGCAAATATATGATTGTTTGATTAAGGGGGAGCAATAATGAATATTGGGGAAGCACAAAAGTAGGGGGAGCATGCTTATTGATATACTTTATACATCATTTTTAGCTCATCATTTCATCTCATTGCATGTACACTATCACACACACTATTTGGAATTTCATTGCTCAAATCTTATACTTAGTTTGTCATCATCAAAAAGGGGAGATTGTTGGTAGCAACGATCTATGAACTTCATGTTTGATGATAACAAATGTGTGTGAACGTTTTTAACGTGTGTGTTAAGTGTTTCAGGAAAGGCAAAGCTTGAAGAGACTTATTGTGAGACGTGACCAATATGATTGGGAGAAGGTGATACTCTACTTGGTTTGGTTCATATCTACTAGAACCCAAATCTATCATATAGTGGGAAGAAGGGTACGAAGATAAATGGGCCAAAGGTAATCTTGAGGAGGAGCCGCAACAAAACTTCCATAAAAAATAAGGGTTTCCCAGGCCAGCCGATTTTGAGAGAGCTCTTCACACAAAGAAAAACTAGGGCAGCCGTCAAAATCATTTGAACTCAGCCTCATAAATATTTTTGTTGACGGCCGAATTCAAAAGCTCCTCCCTTTTGCAAAATTCCAAAAGCACATACATTGATCTTCTCCTCTTGGCAAAATCTCAAAGGCCGAATTATTCCTGGTTCCCTCCTTGGAGAATCTCATTGCCAGGGGCGCACAAATTTTCTCAACAGCCGCACAAAAAGTCCAGAGCCATTCATCAAAAATTTCAAAAGGGCCGCATGCTTTCTCTTTGCAAACATTCCAAAGATCTCAAAAGCTCCAGAGCAGCCGTTTCTTTGAAAGCTCTTCATCAAAAACAAAGTTTGCTGAGGGCACACACAAAACCCCACTTCAAAATTCCAAGAGCTGATCAGTGTTTGTTTTTCATTGCAAGCACACAAACGTGCACAAAGGGGAAGGCAGAAATCTTTCAAGTTTTTGATTTGATAGTTTCCTTAAGGATTCACAATTGCATTCACAAATGCACAGGCCGAAATCAAATGCACAGGCCGAAATCAAATGCACTCTTATATGAATTAAGTTCTGTCTTTATTCATTTTGTTTTGGTTTAGTTGCAGGCACATTCTTTGTGCAGATCACTTCATCCAATAGAATTGCACAAAAATGTCAAGGGACTAATATAATACAAGCACGTTCAGAGGAGAGATTAATTAAGGAGCTCGCATCCTTTACTGTTACAAGCCACAAGTTCTTTAAGAGGAGCTTCCTACATTGCAGCATTTTTTCAGAGAACCAACAAGAAAGGAAGACCAAGCTACTGAGGGGTTTCCAGAGGACTACTACTTGTCAGAAGAGATCTGACCATGCGCTAAACGACAGAGACAACGACGCCGTCACAACTGAGCGATTCTAAACTCTAAACTTTATTTTTGTGTGATTGTGGCGTTGTGATCTTTGTAAAACTATTTTATATTTGTTTGGGGACTTGGCTAGTTGGGACTAGCCAAGAGAGAGCTTTACTAGTATTGTTATTGTTTGGACACTTTGGTGAGTGCAGGTACTGAGGGCCAGGTGAGTGTAGAGTTGGTGCTCTAGCTACAGGTTGTACCAGTTAACTTTAATAATCTAGTATTGCTTTTGGGGTTGGAGTAGGTCGTGGGTGCGACCGAACCATGGTAAAATCTGCTATGTATCTGTGGTTGATTATTGTTTACCCTGCCTGTGATTATAACTACGTGTGATTTCTCGTGGGTTGCACGAGAATTTTTATAAGCCTATTCACCCCCCCTCTAGGCTTAGATCCAGATCCAACAAGCCCTACACTAGGACACTAAAACTCCCACAAAGAGAGTTATTCCCAGTAAGAGAATAAACCTAGTCCCACAAAGAGACACACTCCCACAAAGAGAGTATCCTAATCCCACAAAGAGAAATAGGGGATACAATTACACCAAGTAAAGTAAATACTCTTACCTATGCTTTGATATGCTTACTCATGAATGAATGCAAGGCATGGAAGAGGATCTCCAAGTGTTGAGATATGCTTGAGAGCACTTGGATGATTTCCCTTGAGCTGGACTTCAATGCATGAAGAGGAGTGAATGCTCAATAGAGGGAAATGAGGGAGCTTGAGAGTTGCTTATAGATCTCTTGAAATTTTCAATAGAATCAAGAGTAATCAAGAAGTTTAAGAGATGGCAGCACACTCATATATATAGGAATCCCATATCAAGCCCTAAAACCCAAGGAAACAGCCAAAGAAAGAATTCTGCAACGGCTAGAAACTGGGTGAAAACGACAGGAACAGTCGACTGATCAACGGCTAGAAAATATCCAATGGCTATAATCTGAGCCAGGACAGTCGACTGATGAAGACAATACAGTCGACTGATAAACAGGACAGGCGCCTGTTAATCCTTCAGCAGACGACTGCTGCAGGGGATGGATCGAAACAGAGAGCTGCACTCTTTCTCCAGAAGACCTTACAGACGACTGATGTTAATACTACAGTCGACTGTCAAATCGTCAGGCGACTGTACATTCTTCATCAGTCGTCTGCTGTATTATATGGAGAGAAGACAGAGAGATGCAGAGATTGCACTTACGCTAGACAAGCGACTGTTGGCCAATTCCCTGGTGACTGTAAGTATACAGGCGACTGTAAACTGATCGATATGCGACAATGCGTAAAGCTCAAGTTTTTAGTCAATTGAAATGTTGACTTGAGCTATGCAAATCAAGCGACTGTAGAAGGATCTACAGGCGACTGGAAATCACACAGTCGACTGTGTTTCCCTCATCAGGCGACTGATGGAAAGCCAGAGACTTAAAATGAGTCTTTGGTCTAGATGAACATATAGGGTTGGATTCTATAATAATCCTAAGGCTCACTAAGATGGTAAAATGCATATGCATGATAAGTAAACCATCTAACAAGGCATTACATTAACCTAGACTCAAAAGAGAGGGAAAACAATAAAGTAAATAATACATGGATTACATTGCTTTCCAAAGAGTCTAAGTCTTCAATCTTGATGCCTTAATTGCTCTTCATCATCTCCAAGCTTTGGCACTCCTTGAGTCCAAACTTTGGCCCTTCTCCACTTGATGTCCATCCTTTCACCAAGTGATTAGTCTCCAAGAAAGATATTCTAGGAAATAAACTGTGAGACTAAAACATGAGATTCATTAGCAACAACATAATGTTGTTATCATCATCAAAATAAGATTGGTATGAAACACCAATACTCAACAATCTCCCCCTTTTTGATGATGACACACATTATGTAAATCATAAAAAATTAAAGCACAAAGCTAATGATCTCCCCCTATTTATATGCACCAAATAAACAATGAGCTACACAAAGGTAAATACTCATTCTACCAAATAAGATCAAGGTGACATATAATAGGCATGGATTACATAAACCAATAGAGATAGACAATATTATGCAAACATGAATGGTTTATACAATCCCATAAATCTCTCCCAATATGCATATGTATATATCTCTCCCCCTATATGATATATGATTACATAATGCATATATCTCTCCCCCTTGACATCGTCAAAAAGGTGGACATCAAATATATCCCCCTTTGTCATCTTAACCAAGGTGTGACAATATGCAAGAACGAAATAGATGTATGATACCAAATTGAAAAATTTAGTGGGTATCAATTCACTATCCCATGCTCCCCCTAGATCATAGAAATGGTCAACCTTTGACTTCTAGGATCTAATACTAATTGAGAGGTAAAGATAAAACAATTTCTAACAATTGAGGTAATACAATTATATCAAAGACTCTTTGAAGATAAACCCCTTTACCAATTGATATACAAATATTGGAGCCATGGGCCTAAAATGTATCAAAGCAATAGATATGGAAAAATCAAGCTTCAATGATACACAAGGATATTGCCAAAATAAATAAAACATGAAACATGTTGGCAATAAACAAGAGGTTTGGTTTGAGACCCAAAGTAACCAATTGTAAATAATGACCTCAAACAACCCCGAAATGAGAGTTAAAATATGTCTTAAAATAATTTAAACATATAACATATTAACTCCCCCATTGACATACACATGGATAAAAAATGCATGCATGTCAATAAACCCTAAGGTCCACATTTTCATGAAAAGAAATAAATTTGAAAATATTTTCAAAATCATGAAACACACACAATCAATGGGTATGCTAAAATAAACATTGAAGCACAATACCCATGCAATATGCATATGTGTGAGGAATCTAAACATTAGGTAACCAAACCCAAGATGAGATTGATTTCCTAACGTAATCACACGAGGTGATCACATCCCTAACTAGAGAGTTGATGTAACTATTTCTCTCTTGCACACTAACCTTAGTGGGAATCCATAATCTCAAGGATTTTCTAGGCAAGGGTTTTGCCTTTGCAAGAGGGATGGATGTGGCATGCTTAGGTGTAGAAACTAAATTCTTGGCATGCAAAGAATGAGGATTTTGCTTCTTAGCAAAAAATGAAAGATTTTCATTCTTCCTCATTACCCTGTGATCTACATGCTTCTTGTTGGTGTTCTTGTTGTACAAGAAAGCATGGTGATTCTTCTTAGGTGCTTTAGCAAAAGTTCTTGTATTTGCACCATACGAGGAATTAGAGGTGGGTTTGGGAACCACATTTTGAATATAACCCAAACCTCCTCTATGATTTGCCGGATGTTTTTTCCAACAAATCGTGGAGTGAATCCCTAGAATACACAAAGCATATGAGCTTACGGGATTCCTCTTCACATTTCAACGTAAGTTGTTGAATGTGAGCACCTAAGCTAAGGTTTTGAGCAACAAGTTTTTCATTTGAAAGGCTCAATTCCTTAACTTGAGAGAGAAGTGTTTCTCTCTCACTAGTGTCACAAACATGCATTTCATCATGAATATTAGCACTAGATGATTCTAACTCATGCACCCTACTCATAGCATTATCAAGTTTAACTTTCATTTTGTCATATGAGTCGATGCACTTACTTGCCAAGTTGGAGGACACATTTAAGCGGTATTCGAGTTCCTCGTAGGATAACTTTTCCTCCTCAACTTCCTCATCACTATCTTCCCTAGATTCCTCCTCGCTTTCCTCCTCGCTTGAGCTAGACGAAAACTCTTCCCCATTAGCCATGAAGCAACATTCTTCTTTGGAGTTGAGCCATGCCACAATCTCTTCATCGCTCGAGTTAGAGGAAGTTGATGAAGAATCATCAAAGGCAACGAAACACCTGTGATCGTGCTCCTTGTCATCCTCTTCTTCATCATTAGATGTGTCCCCAACGGAATCATCAAATGTGCCGATAAGTCCCTTCTTTTGGTTCTTGACCTCGGACTTGGCTTTCCAATGTTTCTTCCCTTTACCCTTATAGGTATCTATGGTGGGTTTGGAAGGGCATTCGGTAGCCACATGACCTTTTCCACTGCAGTTGAAATAAACCAACTTGTTAGACTGAGAGACAAACTTTGATGAAGACATACCTTGATTGTCCTTGAGGAATGCCTTGAAATTCTTGAATTGCTGGGCAAGCTCGATGTAGTCATCATCGATAAGATCTTCTTCATCTTCCTCGGAGCTTCTTGTTGGAACTTCTTTTTCCACTTGAACGTCTCCTTCTCAACGTGAAGAGCAATTCCCTTTTTCTTCTCGGGCTTGGTTTGCAGAACCTCTTCCTTATGTTGAAGCAGCACTTCATGGGAAATCTCCAATGTATGCCAAATACTGTTGGCCGATTTGCACATGGAGATGCATTCGAACTCATCTGGAGTAAGGGCACAATGGAGTACACACATAGCCCTAGCATTGATTCTGATCAAATCCTTCTCCACTTTAGTTCTTGAGGCTGCTGGTGAAGTAGGCTCCTCAAAAGGCGACTCTATAATGTCCCAAAGGTCGCGACCCTTCAAATAGACCATCATTCTGATCTTCTAACTTGGGTAGTTGGTTCCGTTGAAGAGCGGGGGTCGAACGGTTGAGTGACCTTATTCATGACACGCAGATGTAGCGTTGAATGCCATTGTTGCAGTATGCAATAACTTCGCTCTGATACCAATTGTAAGGATCGCCTTACCCTTGCAATACTAACAACACACACTAGAGGGGGGTGAATAGTGTAATGGCAAGAAAATTGTCCAATTAAAATTAAGCTTGCAAATGCTGAGTTATAAATACAAGAGGAATTAAAAGGCACAATCAATCCAAACGCAAACATAAAGTTTTACCATGGTTCCCCAAACTTGGATACGTCCAGCCACCCCAATATTCACTATATTTCCACACAGAGAAGTGAATACAAATCTCACAAGGAGATACCCCATAAAGAGGATTTATGCCCTACACAAGGACCCAACCAATCCTACACGAGGATCAAGACTCCCACACAGAGAATCACTAACTCACACTCAGAGAATTATGGTTAGCCCTACACTAGGACACTAAAACTCCCACAAAGAGAGTTATTCCCACTAAGAGAATAAACCTAGTCCCATAAAGAGACACACTCCCATAAAGAGAGTATCCTAATCACACAAAGAGAAATAGGAAATACAATTACACCAAGTAAAGTAAATACTCTTACATATGCCTTGAGATGCTTACTCATGAATGAATGCAAGGCATGGAAGAGGATCTCCAAGTGTTGAGATATGCTTGAGAGCACTTGGATGATTTCCTTTGAGCTGGACTTCAATGCATGAAGAGGAATGAATGCTCAATAGAGGGAAATGAGGGAGCTTGAGAGTTGCTTATAGATCTCTTGAGATTTTCAATAGAATCAAGAGTAATCAAGAAGTTTAAGAGATGGCAGCACACTCATATATATAGGAATCCTATATCAAGCCCTAAAACCCAAGGAAACAACCATAGAAAGAATTCTGCAACGGCTAGAAACGGGGTGAAAATGACAGGAACAGTCGACTAATGATCAAAAGGCAGTCGACTGATCAACGGCTAGAAAATATTCAATGGCTATAATCTGAGCCAGGACAGTCGATTGATGAAGACAATACAGTCGACTGATAAACAGGACAGGCGCCTGTTAATCCTTCAACAGACAACTGCTGCAGGGGATGGATCAAAACAGAGAGCTGCACACTTTCTCCAGAAGACCATACAGACGACTGATGTTAATACTACAGTCGACTGTCAAATAGTCAAGCGACTGTACATTCTTCATCAGTCGTCTGCTGTATTATATGGAGAGAAGACAGAGAGATGCAGAGATTGCACTTACGCTAGATATGCGACTGTTGGCCAATTCCCAGGCAGGCGACTGTAAGTATACATGCAACTGTAAACTGATCGACATGCGACTGTGCGTAAAGCTCAAGTTTAAGTCAATTGAAATGTTGACTTGAACTGTACAAATCAGGCGACTCTAGAAGGATGGATTTACAGGCGACTGGAAATCACCCAGTCGACTGTGTTTCCCTCATCAGGTGACTGATGGAAAGCCAGAGATC
>CM061133.1:147691750-147743773 GCA_030789695.1 Scilla litardierei
TCACGTCTCACAATAAGTATCTTCAAGCTTTGCATTTTCTAAAACACTTAACACACACGTTAAAAACGTTCACACACGTTTGTTATCATCAAACACAAAGTTCATAGATCGTTGCTACCAACAGGGCTAACCCTAATTCTTTGAGTGTGAATTAGTGATTCTTTGTGTGGGAGTCTTGATCCTCGTGTAGGATTGGTTGGGTCCTTGTGTAGGGCATAAATCCTCTTTGTGGGGTATCTCATTGTGAGATTTGTATTCACTTCTCTGTGTGGGAATATAGTGAATATTGGTGTGGCTGGCCGTACCCAAGTTTGGGGAACCAGGGTAAAACTTTGTGTTTGCGTTTGGATTGATTGTGCCTTTTAATTCCTCTTACATTTATAATTCCGCATTTGCAAGCTTAATTTTAATTGGACAATTTTATTGCCATTACACTATTCACCCCCCTCTAGAGTGTGTTGTTAGTATTGCAATGGTAAGGCGATCCTTACATAATTGTCATGATGTCGCATCTTATAAACTGCCATGTAGCAAACATTTAAATATTGTCTTTAAATTTCCTTACACCCTGCAGTAGAGTCTTTATTACCTTTCACTTGTAGACTCTGCCTGACGTACAACCCCTTTTCTCTTTGGTGTTTGTATGTCAGGTACTGAGACAGAGTTCGTAGACCAGGAGACAGTACCTGCAAACATAGAGCAGGAGGACGTTGCTCAGGAGAACGATCCAGACGAGGACAAGTCTTAGAGTCCTTTCGGTTGTTGGCTTTGGAGTTTTCTGCTTTCTAGTTTGGGTGCGTAGTACCATTTAGTTTCTTGTTTTAAGTTGGGTGCGTAGCACCAGTAGTTCCCTTTTAGTTGTAGCCGTGCTTTGGGCTTTTCCTTATTAGACTTCTTTGTACTGCTGGATTATTATTATGTTGAATGAATGTTGATGTTTCTTTCAAGTAATCTTCTTATTCTGAACTTTAAATGCAAGAACCTATACTTTGTTTGGTGTATCACTACAGACGCTTCTTAGGCTCGAGCTTCATAGCTCCAGCCTATGCGAACCTTCGTCTCGTCCTCGCACCGGTATAATGAGAAGCGGGGCGTGAATGTATGAATAAAGAAGGTGACAAAAAGTAACTACATACAAGAAAACCAGAGTGAAAACTAAAGTACTGAGCAACAACTGTGACAATGTGTATGTAACTGAGTAGTAAAGGTAAAGAGCACTGAAAGAAGACAACGAACTGTACTGTGGGAGTGCAAGTGTAAAGCAGGCTAAGCAAGTAAGGCATGCTACCGATGTAGCTATAAGTTCGACAAGTAAAGTACTGATGACTGCACAGGTGTGGTAGGTAAAGTTTATGCAATGCATAAGGTAGAGGTGATCGTGCAAGTAATAGCTACACTAGAACTACATGACTCAAGTCGAAGAGTACGATATGCAACCATTGAGTTCATCTCTTGCATGGGTGCGTTTACCCAGACGAATGCCGGAACAAAGGCAGCAGTACATGTATTTGCCGAAACGCAGGCAGCGGGACGGGATGCCAAAACACATGCATCGGTACGGGAAGATGAACTCCAGTCACTCTCACACTCTCTCAAACTATGAGTTACCCCAAACCCCGGTGAAGTGTTAAGCGGTCTATGTATACAGGATGTTTCACAAGATGTTCCATACAATGTATCACATGATATTATTAGTTCCTTATTTTACAATGATAGTTAAACCAGGACCATTAATTGACTTTCTTATTAAAAACCAGATAGTTAGAAACTCATTTCAAACAGACTGGGCCAAAGCAAAGTGGATGCTAAGAAATTTGAGGATAAAGACAAGTCCAACATTGGTGAAGTTGATTCCATGCTTCGAGCATGTGATGTTTCGATTAGTACACAATCTACCCAAGTTGATGGTCGTATGTTACAACCACCAAAGTTGAAAGTTGACAATGTCGTATACTTAATTAGATAGTCATTCTGCAGTTGATTAGTTTCCTATTAGATTAGGTCTCAAGTTTTTGGTTTAAGTCAATAGTCGTTCTGAGGCTATATGTTATGTCCTAAGTTCGTACGTGTACACTATCTAATTATCTAAATATAGAATTCATTGTGACTTACTAGTTTCGAGGTTGTGGTAGTAAGCTGGGATTAGAGCTAGAGTTTTCAAGGTTGCTGGTGCACGAGAATCGGTACCTGCAAACCAAGAAACACTCGGTTAAAGAACACACTATTTTCTATCTATTTAACTTGATCGTTTTGATTTTATAATCGATTGAAACGGTACCGAAAAGCGTTCTAAATTTTTATATAGGCTAGATATGAGGAATATAATTTTACCAAAGAAGAAAATATTTTTCTGAAGCTTATGGTAATTTTAATATTTTTTAAAAGCTCAAAATGAATTTAAAACCTAATTTTAATTAGTTATCGTAATTTTTCAATCATTTCTTGTGGATGAAATACGTATCAGAATGTTTCAAGTGAGCTGTCAAAACGACCGTCTCATTGAGTACTACAACATATAATTTTTCCATATATCCGTTTATGTGAAAGCATAAAGTTGTGAATTATTAAGTGAAAACAACATATTTAAATTCTAGGCTTAAAAATTTACTGGAAAAAATCTACTCGCCAGATCGAGATGAAATCAGTGCCAATGTATCCGAAATGTCACGACCGATTTTCTGGAGCTGGTCTTGTATTTTTCTGAGACATATAGAATTAGTTATGAATTAAATCCAAATCAGCCTTTAATATAATAATATATGTGTGTGTATATATATATCGTATACTAATTCGTATACGTACATGTATACCCATGAATTCACCTACCCTCATTATGTTCACTGCGGGGGGATAGCTTCGTTCGACGAAGCGGCATGGCGCGTGAATGGTGACGTCGACGGACGGGGTCGCGGTAGACGGCGGTGGGATCAGCGGACCTGAAGGCAGTGGCGACGGTCGTAGGGCGGTGGCGACGACGGTCATAGGGCAGTGGGCTTCAGTGCCTGGAGGTGGAAGGCGACGGCGGCGACTCCGGGGGCGGACGATGGCGTCGACGTCGTAGGGGGATGGCGTTGCTGCGGTGATGGGTCAAAGAGCGGAGAAAGGAGATTGAGGCGGTGATCAGCTCCGGGGGCGGCGAGGTTGGATGCGGTGGTGACGGAGTGTCGATAGCAACCCACCTGGGGGAGAGAGATAGGGGAGAGTGAGTTGAGGGTTTTTGCGTGTGTTGCGGGCTTTGGGGGGGAGATAGAGAGGAATGCGGGGGTGAGAGAGTAAGCCTGGGTTTAAGGGAGAGAAGAGTGTGATGGTTTTTATAGGTTTAGGAATTTGATTTTTAATTAAAATATGGTGGTTAAATTGGATGACACATAAGGGGTTGAGATCCATAATTTTTGGAGCTCACCCACTCATTCGGTGGGTTAAAGGGGGTGGTTATGGGATAAGGGTAAAAGTAAAAGTAATTAGTAATAGTAAAACGTCATTAAGGGATGTAATTAGTAAAAACGAAGGAATACTACCCCGTTTTCGCATATGACTCCAAACAATTACGAAAACATAGCAACGGGTTTGTATCGTCGCGAGGATCTTGATTACAAAGTCTGTTTCAGTGTTTGATCTACGGAGATATGAGTTTTATGCCAAAATGTTTGGGATGTGGGTTTGCGGGTTCTTGGTCGATTTGATTTCAAAAAATTACGAAAATAAAATGGAGAGCACTAAATGACCATAGAACCACACTGTAGAAGTTTGAAATCTTTTTGATGATGTTTATATAGAAAATTAATTCATACAGCTAAATCAGTAACAATTAAATATGAATTATTATAAAAATTATTTAGAGGTACTTGATGATACTCGAACTTACTAAAATACACCATAACTAGTTTGATGCTTCAAAATATTTTTTACAAAGAATTTTGAAATCATTTTTGATATAAAACTCTTGACCAACCATTATAAAATACTTTTAAAGTATGAAAATACGTGAAATACGTAAGTAATCGTATTGATGAATACGGGTCGTCACAACAAAAAAAACCAAACCAGAAAGACTTACCAGCGGGCCACACTGGTCTTCCTCAGGATGTAATCCTTGAAGAGGACCTTGATGTCCCGTTCATCAACAGGGATGTCAGCCAACTTGTCCCTCGCCACAAGCTCCACGTCGGTAAGGCTCCCCGGCGTAAGGGTTAACGAAGGCAGATTACCCCAATGAACTGGAAAGTCCACTTCCTTGGGAAGAGACACGAATACATAATCCTCCTTCCAGTGCTTCAAAGAGGTCGGCAATCCCACCACCAGACCTTTTCCCTTCCGAGAGGCAATGTACAGCCAAGAACCCGACTTAAGGTGGCTTAGACGATAGAAATGGGCAAAAATCCCAAGGGTTGGCTCGACCCCCTTGAGTAAGCACAACACAATGAACCTCACTAAGTGCCCGAAGGCATTGGGGCAAAACTGGCATATGGCAAGCTCGTGGGCCCTCAAGAATATCGCCACGAAGGGGTGGAGCGGGAACCGTTGTTGGATCTGGATCTAAGCCTGGGGGTGTGAATAGGCTAATAAAAAATTCTCATGCAACCCACGAGATATCACACGCAGATATAAACACAAGCAGGGTAAATAATAATCAGACTCAGATGCACAGCAGATTTACCCTGGTTCGGTCGATCACCACGACCTATGTCCAGCCCCCGAAAGAAAATATTTTATTAATAGTGTACGTGCACAACCTTAATAGCTAGAAAACCAACGTCTCTACACTCACCAGGCTCAGTACCCCACTCACCGTGTTCAACACTATCAATCCTACTATATGCTCTCACTTGACGACACACGTCAATTTCCTCTTGTCTAGACCACCACTAGACAAGACCCCAAAATGTCACACAAGTAAAGCGGTAAAGTTTCCCCTACGGATATCATACAATATTACACGAAAATAATAATAAGAGGTTAGAAAGCTCAGTTTTGTGTAGTCGTCATCGTCTCCATCAATCAGCACGGACCAGCTTTCGTCTGGCAAGATGTAGTCGTCTCGTATCTCGTCTCGTCAGCAACTCAAGTTGCGACACGCCTCTCTAAAGGTAGCGGCATCCTTGTGCTTGAAAGTTGCACACCCCCTTGTGAACTTGTAGAACTGAAGGAGGGATGCTAACTTGTGGCAAGTGTGGAATTTTGTCTTGTTGAAGTTCTATACTAATTGATTGAGTGCACCTGGTCTTTGCTTGTGTGCTTGTGTTACGAGCCTGCAACAAAAAGCAAAGGAGTAGTTAATAGAACATTAAGTCAAAAAGTAAGTAGAAAAAGGATACTCAGAATTTTTCCCTTTTTGCCCATTTTTTGTGTGATGTCATTCACTTTATTTCTGTCTGCTTGCGTTTAATGATAGCCATTTGCGCCTATAAATCTCGTTCACATGTACACAGCCTGCACTTTTTATCCTCAAAGAACTTTGACTTTCAATTGAGATTTCTCGATGGATGTATGTGCACAAAGAAAACAAGTCCTTTCAATTAATTCTCTTCAGCACTCAATAATCTCTACTTGAACAAAGTTTGAGTTCACATCTTCCTTGTGATCGGCAGGTACATGGGGTTACAGAATTTTTGCTGCTGTGTTATACGCTTGCGCACGTGAGTCTTTAAGCCCTCTTCTTAATCCCCATTAGCCATGTCCTGCAAACAACCAAACAAAAGTGCATGCGTGACTTGCAAAAATAAAAGCACATGTTTCAATAAACAAAAGGGAATAAATTATGGGTTTTTTCTTGCTTCCCTTTCTCCTTTGCGTGCGGCCGTTGATTATTTTGTTTGAGTTCGGCTCTTGGAACTTGGTGCTCCTTGATGATTCAAAGTTGCGGTAGGCTTTAGGATTGAATGCTGATCGAAGGTTAGCACATGGGGTAGTCAAGTATTGTGGCCACTAGCACATGTGTGATTCATTGTTGAGGCTGCTAATGAACATGTGTTCTTCAATGTTGCGCCTTGCGGATGTTCTCTTTGCTAGTTGATGATCCAACCCTTAGATGAATTTGTGGCTAGGAGATGTTGATGGTGGCTTGAGGCTCTTGCATGAGGCTATAGGCAATGGAGTTTGGAGAAGATGATAATGGCCGCAAGGGTAGAAGATACTCGATTTTGCCTTGGACTAGAATTTTGGCCGCACCCCTCACAAGTTTTGATGTGGACTTATATAGGCTTAATGCTAGGGTTTGGTTTGTTGAATTAGAGTAGGATTTGATCTCAACCCATTTATTGATTTGTCCCCATCTCTTTAGCATTTGACTTGGTCCAAGTTCAAATAGGATTCCTCCATCTCTTTACCATTTGACTTGGTCCAAATTGAACAATGTGTAGTAATACATCTCCATCAAATTGACTTAGTCTCTCTTTAAGGATTCACCACTTTGCCACTCCTGAAACACACTTAGCACACATGTTGAATAGTTCATACGTGTTTGTCGTCATCAAACTAGAGGTCCTAGATCGTTGCATCCAACAATCTCCCCCTTTTGATGATGAAAAACCAATATAAGATTTGAGCACTCACGATTTAGATAATACATCGTGATGTGTGAGTGAAGTGTGATGACGGATATACCACTTGATGTTCAAGCATACAAGTATGCAACAATATAACACTTGATATACAACATATAAGCATGGCATGTTTCCCCTATTTTTATGCTCCCCCTTGAACATATATTCACGTATTCATATATTCAATTATTCATTAATGCACCAAATCTTCATTATTTTCTCCCCCTTTTGTTCTCATCAAAAGCATATGCACGAAGTCTAGTTCATGTCACATACAAAAATAAATCATTATAATTCACAACTAACACTTGCATGTCATTTTTCTTAGATTAAGCACTTCAAATTCAATGAAAAGAGTAATGTAGACTTCTACACCAACGTGTAAGTGTGATGATTAAATAATTAAAGCACAAAGGGAGAAGCTCTTTAGAAATCAACCAAAACCAATCCACATTTTTCAATAAACATGAAATCACTAGGATTGATTTTCCACACCTCATTAAAATGAGTTCAAGATACCACATCCCCAAAACATAGCCTATAAGGACTATTAAATGTGGGGGTGGCGCTGCTTGACAGGTAAAATACACAAACGCTAAAGATTACACATATAGCATATGTTGGATAATTGTGGGTAGTATACTTGCCATGAATTGTATCAATTTTACATACGGAGCAATATTCATTATTTTTCATTTTTCTTGTTTCATATTTAATTCTTTTGTGCTCAATTTTTATCCATGGCAAATACACATCATATCCCTTAGATTTTTCAGTTAATTTCAACCTACATTCACTTTCCAACATTTCATAAAAGAATCTCCAATTGTGCAACAATATTCAATATTAGTGAAAGTGAAGGTGTAGGTGTAGAAATCAAGTTATTCAGTTCATTAAACATATCATGGCTACTTAGGAGTTCTAACATGCGCATGTAGCTATAACAATAATACAATAATTTCTACAAGGATATGAATAACATTCAATTATACTACTTGAATGATACAAAGAGAAGAGATATTCATTAAGCACCTTTTTTCTTTTTGTCATTTTCAATTTTTTTTGATTTTTATATATAATAAATCAAGCAAACTAGAATCAAGCAAACTAGAATCAAGCAAAATAGTTCAAGCATGCAAAATCTATGAAGGTATGCATTAATTTCAAAGAGGGAAAAAGATATACATTCGCATCGTCGTTTGGCTAAGAAGCTTAAATAATGAAAACGTTCAATTCAAATCTCCTTGTCAAATCTCCATCGTACCTACACGGTAGATTCTATGTATGACATTGGAATTCAACAAGGCCCACTCATCTTAGTCACCAAAGATTTAGGAAACCACACTTGTTTAAACTTTATTTTCGTGTTCCTAAACTTGCAATTATAAGATGTATGACCAACACTATCACATGTAAAGTACTTTGCACGCATATTTTTGAAAATATTAGGCACATTGTGAATTTTCTTAAATTTTGGCTTTTCCACAATTTTCAAACCAAATCCAAGTCCTCGGCTATTATTGCCATATAATTGTTTTTCAAGTATAGTATCCCATGAATGTTTACCAATTGAAAATTTCCTTACTGACAATTCTAGACTGGTTACTTTAGATTTCAATAACGCATTTGCATTCACAATCAAAGTGTATTTACTTATAAAAGCTTTCTTGTTTTCTTCTTCCTTCTTTTCAAATTCAACCGTTTTTCTTTTAAGCTCGTTATTTAGCATGTACAATTTTTCATTAAGCTCTTTAATCACATAGTCTTTTTCAGTTTCAAGCTTAATTAAATCTAGCTTAAGCATGCTAATATCATTCAATAAAGAAGGACACGAGAGACAATTAGCTTTTTCATGCAACCTAGAATTTTCCTTTTCCAACAAAGCAATAGTAGAATCACTTGCAACAATTTTTCCTTTTAGTTCCTTAATTTCTAATATCATGTTGTAAGTGTCTTGTTGCATTTCAGTGTTGGAATTTCTATAATATTCTAATGTGGATTCAAGCTCTTCAATTTCCTCTTGCATGCCTTTACAAATAATTAAAAGTTCAGCTTTACTACCAGATTTTACCTGATCTTCTTTTGCCATGAGGTAAAGGGAAGAGTGTGCGCAATCCTCATTCTCATCGTCGCTATCCACGTCACACGTTTGCACCACAGCTTTCCTTTCTTCTCTGCAATATTAGCTGTGTCTTGTGGGTAATCCTTTATAACGTGACACTGCTTTTTACATTTAAAACATTTAACTTTATTAATAGCAGTCTGTTCAGATAAATTTCTAGAAGGATTGTAATGGTTAGAACGATTAAACCTTTGTTGCATGTCAGCTCTTTATTGAGGAGTCTTGATGTATCTTCTGAAGCCTCTGACCATCAACACTATCTCCTCATCCTCATCGTCATCTTCACTAGCTTGAAGAGCTAGTGGCTTTGGATCCTTTTCTTTTTCATCTGGTTTTTCTCTAGCCTCTATATTCTGCAGCTCAAGCTCGTGATACATTAAGTTGCCTATCAAGTCCTCCACTCTCATATGCGATAGATCTTTTGCTTCTTGGATGGCGGTGACTTTAGGCCTGAAAGAGCTTGGCAATGCCCTTAAGATTTCCTTACATGTTCAATGCTAGAATATTGCTTACCGAGGGAGCTAGACTTATAGACGATGTTGGTGAACCTCGCAAACATCTCTGATATGTACTTTGACGGTAACATGCAAAAGCTCTCGTACTCTGTGCTCAGAAGTGCAAGTCTAGACTCCTTCACCTGTGACATTCCATCGTCCGTCACCTCCAGTGTATGCTATATTTCCTGTGTAGTTTGACAATATGGGATATGATTAAATTCAGATTTATCAAGAGAGCATATAAGAGCATTCATAACTTTTCCATTTAAAGACTATAATCTCCAATCATTGTCATCCCACTTGTCTTCAAGTTTAAGCATATTAATACTTTCAATTCTAATAACAGGTGGCTTATAACCTTTTCCGACAATGTGCCAAACTTTATAATCAACAGATATCAAGTAGACTTTCATCCTAGATTTCCAATAAGCATAATCTACTCCATTAAATTTTGGAGATCGTGATATGAACTGACCTTCAAAAAAAGCACAATCAATAGGGTTATTCATGGGCAGTCTAGGCTAGATCCTATAACCGGCTCTGATACCACTTGTTGGATCTGGATCTAAGCCTAGGGGGTGAATAGGCTAATAAAAAATTCTCGTGCAACCAATGAGATATCACACACAGATATAAACACAAGCAGTGTAAATAATAATTAGACTCAGATGCACAGCAGATTTACCCTGGTTCGATCGATCACCACGACCTATGTCCAGCCACTAAGAGAAAATATTTTATTAATAGTGTACATGCACAACCTTAATAGCTAGAGAACCAACGTCTCTACACTCACCAGGCTCGGTACCCCACTCACCGTGTTCAACACTATCAATCCTAATATATGCTCTCACTTGACGACACACGTCAAGTTCCTCTTGTCTAGACCACCACTAGACAAGACCCCAAAATGTCACACAAGTAAAGCAGTAAATTTTCACCTACAGATATCATACAATATTACACGAAAATAATAATAAGAGTTTAGAAAGCTCAGTTTTGTGACGTCGTCGTCGTCTCCGTCAATCAGCACGGACCAGCTTTCGTCTGACAAGATGTAGTCGTCTCGTCTCTCGTCTCCTCAGCAACTCAAGTTGCGGCACGTCTCTCTAATGGTTGCGGCCTCCTTGTGCTTGAAAGGTGCGCACCCCCTTGTGAACTTGCAGAACTGAAGGAGGGATGCTAACTTGTTGCAAGTGTGGAATTTTGTCTTATTGAAGTTCTATACTAATTGATTGAGTGCACCTGGTCTTTTCTTGTGTGCTTGTGTTACGAGCCTGCAACAAAAAGCAAAGGAGGAGTTAATAGAACATTAAGTCAAAAAGTAAGTAGAAAAAGGATACTCAGAATTTTTCCCTTTTTGCCCATTTTTTGTGTGATGTCATTCACTTTATTTCTGTCTGCTTGCGTTTAATGATAGCCATTTGCGCCTATAAATCTCTTTCACATGTACACAGCCTGCACTTTTTATCCTCAAAGAACTTTGACTTTCAATTGAGATTTCTCGATGGATGTATGTGCACAAAGAAAACAAGTCCTTTCAATTAATTCTCTTCAGCACTCAATAATCTCTACTTGAACAAAGTTTGAGTTCCCCTCTACCCTGTGATCGGCAGGCACATGGGGTTACAGAATTTTTGCGGCTGTGTTATACGTTTGCGCACGTGAGTCTTTAAGCCCTCTTCTTAATCCCCATTATCCATGTCCTGCAAACAACCAAACAAAAGTGCATGCGTGACTTGCAAAAATAAAAGCACATGTTTCAATAAACAAAAGGGAATAAATTATGGGTTTTTTCTTGCTTCCCTTTCTCCTTTGCGAGCGGCCATTGATTATTTTATTTGAGTTTGGCTCTTGGAACTTGGTGCTCCTTGATGATTCAAAGTTGCAGTAGGCTTTATGATTGAAAGCTGATTGAAGGTTAGCACATGGGGTAGTCAAGTTTTGCGGCCACTAGCACATGTGTGATTCATTGTTGAGGCTGCTACTGAACATGGGTTCTTCAATGTTGCGCCTTGCAGATGTTCTCTTGGTGCGGCCCCTTTGCTAGTTGATGATCCAACCCTTAGATGAACTTGCGGCCAGGAGATGTTGATGGTGGCTTGAGGCTTTTGCATGAGCCTATATGCAATGGAGCTTGGAGAAGATGATGATGGCTGTAAGGGTAGAAGATACTTGATTTTGCCTTGGACTAGAATTTTTGGCCGCACCCCTCACAAGTTTTGATGTGGACTTATATATGGTTAATGCTAGGGTTTGGTTTGTTGAATTAGAGTAGGATTTGATCTCAACCCATTTATTGATTTGTCCCCATCTCTTAAGCATTTAACTTAGTCCAAGTTCAAATAGGATTTCTCCATCTATTTACCATTTGACTTGGTCCAAATTGAACAATGTGTAGCAATACATCTCCATCAAATTGACTTAGTCTTTCTTTAAGGATTCACCGCTTTACCACTCCTAAAACACACTTAGCACACACGTTAAATAGTTCGTACCTGTTTGTCGTCATCAAACTAGAGGTCCTAGATCGTTGCATCCAACAACCGCATCCCGAACTTAAACCCCTGTGCGTACACCCTGACCTCGAAATTGCCGGGGAAACAGACCCTCTTATTCCTCTGGGGGCCCCGGCACAGTAAGGGGGAAGGAGGTACCTGACCGGCCCCTGTCGGGCGCGCATCTGCGCGCCGGATGTTGTGCAATGATGCGAACGGGGGCGCTAGGAATTTAAATATTTGTAACCGCAAGCGCACAGTATTGTAGTGTGGCTTGGGGGTCGAACACAGGGAGGCGAGGATGTGCTTGTGTCAAAGAGGGTCAAAATCACCCTGTGGGCGAGCTAGCCCAGATCGAATGATGGGTTGTCACGGTAAAGGAATGCAGGGTATAGACAATATGAAGGAAACCCCCGGGACTCTGGTTTCGACCCCAACGAGCGACTCTCGCCGATACGGCCTACGGATAGAATGTCAATCGGAATTAGGGTCTAATGGTAAGACGTTGCCTCTAAAAGTGGTACCGGCATCCCATGGGCCCGATATTCCGGTCGGTGCCCAGGATGATACGCCGGACTTCCCGAGTTCGATCAGTGGGCACTCCCATGTCCATTAACACTGATCGACTCCGGGAGCACTAAGCTCGCAACGATAACTCCCAACGTCTCATCATGCCGCTCCCGCGTGCTAGGATTCGGCGTCTACGCAAAGGGAGTGAGCTATGGCTAGGGAGTCAACCATCAAGTTTATTCCCCCTTGGCCCAACGGTCAAAGGCGGTCTTTTTCCCACCGATGACAATAAAACACCCCGCGTAACCGTTAGATTCCTAATCCCTATCGATTTCCTAACCCTATGGACGCATTGGGAAGAGCCCACGAAGGGGTTTCCGCCAAAAACCCGGATTTGGGAACTACTCACAAATATTCATTAAAAAGCGATCTAAATGAAAATGGACCGTCAAAATCATAATCAGACAATAGAAATGCAATGGTAGTAAAGCAATTAAGATAATACTAAAGTTTTACAAAGATCCGAAAACTTACAAAAACTGAAAAATTACAGCCGTCACAAAATGAAGAAAACAGTAAAAAATAACCAACTCCCGAATCTGGGAAACCTAGGGTTCTATTTATAGAAAATGACATCACCCGATCGGTTGACGGATCTTGGATACGGTCGGTTGGATCTTGGTGCCGACCGGTTGGATCTTGGTGCCGATCGGGTGAGGAGACAGGTTGGATCTTCGTGTCGCGGCTGTTGAATTTCAGCTACTGGTGAACCGAGCGGGTGAATGTCACCCGATCGATTGGCAATCAGCTTCGAATTTCCAGAGACTTTGAGCTTTTGATCCGGTCACTAAACCGACCGGGTGACTTCTCGTGATCTCCAAGATGCGCCCGGGTGGTGCACGCGTGCATCACCCGATCGGTTGGAATGACCAACCGACCGGGTGAGGGGCTGAAAGATGCAATCTTCGTCGTTTGACCCCCTGGATCACGCGTGACTCCTCCCGTTGCTCCGGGGACACATGATATCATCCTTTTATGCCCCCAAATGCCAATAAACTCCTTCAAAACACGGAAAACATGGAAAAGTGAAAGAAAACAAGAAAACACAAGAAAACATGAGAAAACGAATATAAGACGGCGGTAAAATATGGAAAAACACGGAAGAAAACGTGCGTAAATATATGAAATATAAACGCACACTACTACAAAATGGACCTTTAACAGCGCTTAAAAAAAGGTCTTTAATAGCGCTTTACAAGCGCTGTCTATCTCGCCGCTGCTAAAGGGGGGCTGCTTTTAATAGCGCTTTACAAGCGCTGTTAAAGGGGGGCCTTTAACAGCGCTGTTAAAGGGGGGCCTTTAACAGCGCTTGTTTGTGCAAGCGCTGTTAAAGGGAGGGCCTTTAACAGCGCTTATTACTGCAAGCACTGTTAAAGGGGGGCCTTTAACAGCGCTTGTTTGTGCAAGCGCTGTTGGGGGGGGGCCTTTAACAGCGCTTGTTTGTGCAAGCGCTGTTAAAGGCCCCCCTTTAACAGCGCTTGTTTGTGCAAGCGCTGTTAAAGGCCCCCCTTTAACAGCGCTTGTTTGTGCAAACGCTATTAAAGGGAGGCTTTTAACAGCGCTTGTTTGTGCAATCGTTCAGTTGCAGTTGCAGAGTACAGCGATGTTTGAGGTCACAATTTGTGACAATATGCGCTTAGAACCTAGATTACATACCATAAGCCAGGCCCCAAATTCAAATTTCCTGCATAAAATCCAAAAGAAAAGAGAAAGATTCCAAACCTCAAAATTTTATTTAACCAAACATTTCTTCAATTTCTTACAAGTGACCAAATGACACCGGAAAAAAATCCCAATATCAATCTACAAACCCTACAACATTTTTATGGGTGTCTGGATTTAACACCGAAAAAAAACCTCATTCTGAGGTACCAATCGCTATATCCGTCCTATCTTAGCATCTATCATTCCATCTTAATACAAGCACATTCCAGAATTCATCCTAGTTACTAGAAAATATTGGCCCCCGCTCGACCACCAAGCAGTAAGTTACATGACTTCAGTGGTTCGGTTCTTGAGCCTATTTTCCAAGAAGATTGCATGCACGCTTGTTCGCACCTTTCACTCTGGAGTTCAGCTCATCTACATCATGTTGTAAATAGCTAGCCACTTCCTTGCCTGCCTTCAAATCAGGAGAGCCCTGCACAAAGATATCATTAGAATTATGCCACATTTTTAAGCAAGGAGGGGAAAATGTACCTAGCAATCAATGTAGCGAGGGGAAACTGCCCTATTCATATAAACAGCAAAACTAGTTTGAACTAATAAAAATTTAGGGGATATATCTAGCAAATGCACTTGCAAAGTGTTTACATTCTCCGATCGCATGGGACATGCATTACAATTTGGCTTGGTTTTTGTACAGAAGACCTGCATGAAACCATCAAGTTATGTGCATTATTAATCAGGATATGAATATAATTTCATCCAGCCTCTGAAAGTCAAGATCAAACCTTTCCAAAAGTAATCATTTGATAATGCAGCTCATACCTGCACCATCAAGCAAATGCTTATGATGAGGTAGTTAGCTATATTATCATACTATCTGAACCCATTAGTCGTCATATTCAAATCTTTCAGAGACTTGTACATTTAAGTTTCAAGAACTCACAATGTCCGTTGATCAAGGGTACATAGCCGAGGCCACATGTATTTCTGAATATGCTCAAGCATAGGGTACCTTTGAATAATAGAATGTAAAGAAATTTTTTAATTGCGCACTGCACATTGTTATTATTATCATCTATTAAACATGTGTTATGGTCTTAGAGAAAGAAAATCAGTGAATTATTTACCTTGAGGTACTTACAGTTCTAAGAGATGCAATTGAAGAGACTCTGGCAACGGTTGAAGTGGCACCCAACCGAGTCTCACACAAATACGACCAACATTTGTGTCAACCTGTTATCAACAATACAAGAGACAAGTACAATTTTAAATAATTGATGTTCATATATGTTGATTTGTAAGGGAGGAATTCAAAGGACAAGAACCTTAAATTCCAAAAGAAAAGAAAATGAATGTACCGGAAAAGCTAGATGGTGAAGCGTTAATAGGCGAACACACTCGACGCTTTTGAGCCCCAACCCACGTATGCTAAGGAGGTAATCTCTGGAATAATAAGTTACAGCTTTTAGTCATTTATCCGGCTTCTCATATATATTTTTAAAATGAACCAGATACATTCAACATTTTAGTCTCCATGACCATAACTAACATGTATTGGTCCACTTATTTCGGTTTCTGGGTATGACATGCTTCACTATTTTTACAATTGAGGTCATATCCACTATCAACCTTAGCTCATCCTCTTCTCTAGAGAGCCATATTATTGAGCTACCCATTTATCATCTCAGTTTTTATCAGTTTAGTCCAAATATATTTTACTTAAGTAAAATATATTGAGCAGTAGCACCCATCCGTACACAGAATATATGCACAATTACTTCAGGGTTAGACAGGACTGTGTACGTAGCCTTACTTTGCTTTGCTGGTGGAACATTCCTTAACCATTCAAGATCAATGCTGCCATGATCTTTGACAAGTCGGTTGAGGAAATCCTGCAGGAAAAGGCATAATAAGTAAACTGTGAATAGGCAACGATAACCTTTAACCATAAATTGGTTGATTTTGAAATGACAATATCTACAAAACAATAAAACAAAACACACACAAAAAGATTACAACAAGGAGAAATGAATTTTTATTGAGGCAGTCAGTATGAGTACTGTGAGTACCGTCAAGTCCCCAGCCTATGTAGAGGGATGTGACTCATATGGCGTCCCGAGCAGCCAGGAAGCTGTTGTCGCGGGTGTTCAGCAATACAAATGAGAATATGCCATCCAACATGTCCACGAAATTCTCTCCATTTTGATCTTTCTATTCTAAGCCATTTCCTGTCTGGGTGGGCATGAAGTTTAAAATATATAAAATTGTTCGCTTGCAATTTGCAAAATTTTGCAGCTAGCAATATGGAATAAAATTTCTTTCATGGTATCGAACTCATACCATCCACAAGAAAGAAGTTCAACGGAAACTCGTTGCTCGAGTTAATAGGTAGCAACCCTTATCCTATAGGTTAGTTTAAGTTCAGGGAACCAACCATCCAAAATTATTGGGATCAGGAGCTGAAGGAAAAAAAATTTAGATACCTCAAATTGCAATCATGCCTGAAAATAAATCTAACAAAACATCGTTCCCCATTAAATACAAAAAACTGCATTCATGCCTGAAGATGATAAAGCTAATGAAACATCATCCCCCATTAAATACAGAAAATTGCATTCCCCAACATGCATGAAAAGTTGATGAAGATCAATAATTCATGATTCTCTCGCGACCTGAACTATTTTGAAGGAAAAAGAATATAGCAAGACATTCGTAAAGATCACAAAAACCTAAACAGTATGCAACCATTGACATCCACACTTGCAGAGAAATTTTTGCAGTGGAACATCAACACCAGACTAATTAATTATAATGATTTGGTTGCAAGTGTACATACAAATCTTGGTTGCAAGTGTACATACAACACCAGACTAATTCATAGATTGATAGCAAGGGAGTGGTCTCCCCAAGCCTTTCAATTTCAACTAAAAAGATTTCTTTTCTTTTCGACACCTGATGCATGTTTGAATCAAAAGAACAGTCAAACACTGTAAGATGCATCTTATTTTGTTTAAAATTGCACGTGCTTCTGCACGTGCCAAGAAATCTAGACCGACATACGACAGTGCATATCCCCGCCTAATGTGTTACCCAAGATGTAGCCCATCAATACATGTCCCATACTATGTTGAATGCTGGCATTGGTTGCACCATGCCACAATTACACATCAACGTCTTGGTTGTCTAAGCAAAATATAAGCAGACTGTAAATTCAGCTTTCAGAAAGAAACACTAAATCATAAATTAGCGCACACAAAGGAACAGTTTTTATCGCATGGAGGCTTTTGCTCAATGATTAAAGGGATTATATTCAATTGCTAAACTCTGACGTAAAAGACGACAAAATGAAGTATGAAATTAACTACCCTAACTAGCTTGTGATTGAAATTTGATATACTTCGGCAGATTGTGCCTAGAAAATGTAGGAAAAAGTAGCCGAGGACACATAAGATTACTCCAGGGTTAAATCATGTAATCAAAGGAGAAAATAGGAACAAGCAATGATTCACACAGAAACTCGAGCCAGAACATGACAAACTTATATCCAAATAATAGGGAGTTTTTCTGAAAGCTCAGAGAAGCAACTGTCGCATGGTTTCCTAGACATATAATCTCAATAAATTACATGCCCCAACCCCACTGCTTAAAACGAAAATATGTTCTTGAAGACTGATAAATTAAGAGGCTACGGATATTAGAAATATTGTACAACAATAATGGCCAACCCCAACTACCACTCTCCTGGCGTGAAGTAAAACGCAGCTCACAGAGACACAGAAGAGGGAATAAGTAGCTAACAGACATCCTTTGTAAAATGTGTATTAGTTCGGTATGAGAACAGAAGCAACACTGAGGCCAGCCTTTACCATTCAATATTTCAGTCATTTTGTTCCTTCTTGGTGAAAAGCACCGTGTTCAACTCTCACCTCGTTATGTTAACATCATTATGTTGCAACTGATGGCCATGGATTCTTCCACTGGCAAGGTTGTCATCACAGACAATTCTCATCCATCATCGTTATCAAAGCATTTGCCCATCAACGAGTTTTCTTATGAGTAAAATTTTGGATCAACAAGGCCCACATAATATCAACAAAATTTTATATCAGTGGCCTGGTCTATATCCAGCATAAAATTGGTCAAAAAAGAAGCCTAGCTGAGTAAGCTATATACGAAATAAGAGCTTGCTGTAGACCCGTGGGCTAGGTGGCGTGAATCTACCTTGTTCATCGCACTGTTTAAGCTCATGAAAAGGGGCAACCTTCCAAATCCTCCAACAAGAGAAACAGCCTTAGTTGAAGAAAATGAAATAAGAATTTTAGCTAGATAGACGAATTAACAGCACATGCTCATCATCTCATTTAAATCCATTCACTAACAAACTGGTTATTGTCCAAAATCAATCTATTATTCTACATATTAATATCACCCATGCCAAGTAAGGTTATGTACTTGTGAAGTAGTAACCATTCGCTGTTTACGCCCCTTGGTTAAATCAGCAAAGGTAGAATTTTTCTGGAAAAATCAACTTGGACTGCCTAAGGATAGTAGGAAGAGACTATATTCCTAAGGATAGTAGGAAGAGACTATATTCTTAAAGTAGCTTGGCGTACCAATTGATGTCGAGGGTATGGATCAGGATTAGCTTACTTAAGAGTGGTGATGGAAGAAAGAGCCTTCAAGCACGAACTCCTAAAAAAATGCAACCAAGACTGATGAAAAACCTATCATTGAAATCATCCTCTGTATATTAGATCTAGTTCAGACTGTTTTTGTAGAAACTTTCAGCACTAAATGTAATTACATGTGAAAAAGCTTGCTCTATTTGGATGTTCTTAAAACCACACAATCTCATATATCCACCAAATATATGTTGAAGATACAGCAGAAAGATGACAATGAACATTTTGTAACTAACAGTGGGTAAATGCCACTCGATAGCTAATAAAAAATAATGAAAGCCAGCAGGAAATTCACATACCGCATCTTCGTCACAAATTGCATTGTCTCGTCTACATTACCATTGTCGATGCAGGAAACAACTTGTCCAAGAGGGTATATACTCCCCCCTCCTAGCAAGAGTGCTCCACTGCAAAATCAAGAATGATTGCATGTATTATCTGCATGCCCTCTCCGTTATCTGAAAGAAGGAAAGAAAAGAAAAAAAACCACGGACCATAGAAAAATAACAGCTGGAAAATTTGCAGAGCTGGTCCAATTACTAGAACGACCATGTAGCTAGAATTTTGATCTAACCAGAAAGGAAAATCAACATGATTATGATCTGATAACCAGAACAAACATGCATCTGAAAGATCTGAATGGTGGGTCCAATACCTTTCGGCAGAAATGTCCAGGCTGATATTCTTTCCTCGATCTGAAAATATTATATCAGAATTTCTTGGTGAAGAAAGTACTGATTTCAGTTCACGGACAACGATCTGAAAATATTATATCGGAATTTGATAATCATTATAAGGTTAAAATCATGTATCATGCCACTCATCCACATAGGAATATCGATAAACTGACCTTTGTCAAAAGCTTTGTATCATCAACTACTGAAAGGATGAAGCTGAGTAGCTGACAACATAGAAATGCAAACTCAGAAGGATATCATACAGAAAAATACCGATCGAGTCATAATGGTGATCCCCTACCCCCCCAATCTTCTTTCTCTCCTGAAATTAAACAATAAAAATTTAATGAATAGATGGCAAGAAGATCAAAGCAGATAAAATGATATGCACGTTCATTTGGCATAAAACGAAACAAGGCAAGCATTATGGTAGTAGATTAGCAGAACAATCAAAATGCCAAGCATATTGCACATTCCTTACAGTAATGGTATTTCCATGTCCAATGACTTGTGTTCACTTTAGCCATATATTAGTTGTCCAAATTTAAAAAATAAGAACTAAAAAGAAAAAAATCACAAAAAATTTAACCAAAAGGAGATATGCATAATTTCAAAGTCCGAGATATGGATACAACATGGCATGAGAATCTTGCTGTAAGTGCACTGGCAATTACACCTAAATCGACAGGCACCATGATGAAAGATTCTTGCCTTGTCCACCTATAATAAAATGATAAAGCCCAAAAAAACCACAAAAAAGATCAACTAGTTTCAATTTATAAGAACAACATTTACTAATAAACATTCACAACATTAATCAATGTAGCAGTTTGATTATTAAAAACTTAAATTTATAAGAAAAGAATAGCCAATATACATCAACACAATCAACAAATTAGGCCAGTCAAAACTAAATATATATGTGTGTGAAATTAAACTCTAAATCAAATGGTAAATGCATTAATTAAAGCACATCTAACCCTAGATACAGTAATTCAATCAATCAATCATAAATTACCTGAGTGGCTTGCACGAATTCTTCTTCTCAAAGTAGACCTTATGTCGAATAAGCTGAGAGATCAAAGACCCCTGCAACATAACAGCTAGGAAGATTAAACAAAGCACAGAACAAGCAAATTGGATGAAATAAGCTAAATGATTCAAGAATGATTCAAGAATGATTCAAGTAATCCTAACCGACCTTGTTAAAGGGATTGGCAAGGCAAACCCTACCCTTTTGAGGCGATGGTTATGGGCGCCTGGGTCGGCGATGTAGGGCCGTCACCTAGGTCGGGGCGGTTGTTGAGGCGATGGTCGACCGAGCAACGAAGAGGGAAGAGGGTCACGCAAAGAGAGAAGATGGAAGAGGGAATAGGGCTTGGGGTTGCCCTAGGGCTTCTCGCACGAAGCAGCGGCGGCGGGAATTTTCAACGAAGTAGCGATCAACGAACCGCGATAAGTTTTCGCGATCAGCGATCAGCGATCAACGAAGCAACGGCGGCGGGAAGTTTCTCGCGCGATCAACGAGCAGAGGCGGGGTTGCTCTAGGGCTTCTCGTGCTTGGGTTGGGCGAGTGAATTTTCAGGTAGAAATTAAGCAAACAGGGCTTCGGAGCGAAATTAAGCGCGATTACAAAAGGGGGAGCGAAATTGCGAACCACTACGCGTAAATGTATAATACCTTTTACAGCGCTTGTTTCAACCAAGCGCTGTTAAAGGGAGGCCTTTAACAGCGCTTGCAGATACAAGCGCTGTTAAAGGGTGGCCTTTAACAGCGCTTGTTTATGAAAGCGCTGTTAAAGGCCCCCTTTAACAGCGCTTGTTTGTGCAAGCGTTGTTAAAGGGGGGCCTTTAACAGCGCTTGCACAAACAAGCGCTGTCTATTGTCTGACATTTAACATCGCTTCTTTCTACAAGCGTTGTGTATTATCTGTGCCTCTAATACACAGCGCTTGCAGAAAGAAGCGATGTCTATTATCCGACCTTTAACAGCGCTTGTAGAAAGAAGCGCTGTCTATTCTCCGACCTTTAACAGCGCTTGCAAAAAGAAGCGCTGTCTATTATATGTGCCGCTAATTAACAGCGCTTATAATTGGCAAGCGCTATTAAAGGTGTGCTATTAAAGGTCCTTTTTGTAGTAGTGGCACGTCAAAATCCCCCAAGCTGAACTCTTCCTTGTCCTCGAGGAAGACGAGTGAGAGTAGGAGATCGGAGGGGGAAAATAGAAAGAAATAGAGAAAAAGAAAACTCTATATCCTAGATCGCCCGTCAGGGCCAACAAAATCGAAAACGACACACCAAATCACATCACTAAACCAAGGAGTACGAGTCCAGACAAGTGCCGTGGGCCCACGCGGCAAAGCGCGCGTGAGTGTGGTCGTGCGCTAGCAGTCCGTGTCACTATCTACGATGTGCGATAAAGCTCGATATATGCAAACCCAGGAAATGACCCAAATATCGATTCGAATTGAATAAGGCAGTGAATATATGTAGTTCAAGCATGCATGAGAATAGAGAAAGAATCGAAACATATCATGCGTCGGGGACTTCACAACTAGGGTTAAGGAAATCACCACACTAAAGCCTAGATAATAGCTAAAAAAGTTCCTAAGCCAAGTGTTTTCGAAACCGATGGGGGTTGAGATGATGTGGAGAAGAACACTCGGTGCAAATTCTCGCCTTCCCTTTATTCTCGGCAAGTAGGAAAAATATTCACACGGGAATTTTTTTGGGTTTTGGGTATTTGTATTTTTTTTTTGGCTTTTTGGCTATACAAAATTTTTTTTCCTTTTCTTTTCTTTTCTCTTCTTTTTGGGTTTTTCTCTTCTTTTCTCCTTTTTTTGGATTTTTGGGGTTTTTTTGGCTATACACATGTGTACTCTCCCAAGTGGGAGAACGGTACACGACGAGGGGATTTGCACCAAGTAAAACAAAAAAGAAGTCGGAATCTAAACACTTGGGCAAAGAAAACTATTCTCGCTAATTAGAGCATGGGCTAAATGTGTTATCCTAGTCCTTAATTGTGGAATCCTGACACATGCGAAATGAAGCGTACGATATATATAGCATGCAGAAGAAGCAGACAGTAGAAATAAGTACCGCATATTCATATCGAAACATGGTAATCTAGGGGTCATTCCTGGACAGGTATATAAAGTAAATCACAAAGTAGAAGCACACCACACGGCTAGGCACGACACACGACTCACAAAAAAGCTAAGTGGACCCACGATGCGTGAAATGCAGGGGACTCGATATCCTAGGGTTAGTGAGTGTGATTATCGATGCTATGCTAGGTGTGTGTGTGATTTTGTGACAATTCCTCATAGGGTTCATCTCTAGGAGAAAGAGATAAAAAGAAGAGAAGAAAAATTAAAAACACGATGAAAACGACACAAAAACGAAAAAGAAAGACTCAAATGACGCACAAAGTGCGACTCCCCCAAGCTGAAGCTTGCATTGCCCTCAATGCAATAAGAGTGAGTACGGGAGGGCAATCAAAATGGGGGGAATACGCATCGACACAAATAGAAATGAAAAACATGGAAAACACAGATACGAAACTGAAAATAAAGAAAAATCACGATCAAACCACACGACGCGAAAATAGAAAAAGGGAGAAAGAGAAAAATGAACAGACTACACGACACGACACGACACGATCAAACCACACGACACGACACGACAAAAAGTAAAACAAGCACACACACACACACACACACACACACACACACACACACACACACAAAGAGGAAACAAAACACGACAACACAGCAAAACAGACTTCCCCCAAGCTAGACATGACAATGCTAGCAATGAAATATGATCGTGAAGGTGCAGGGATATGCAAGGGGGATGTCACAAAAAACTAAGAAAGTGAAAGAAAAGATATAAAAAGGAAGTGATGCAACACGTGAATGGGTCCTCCCCCTAGCAGTGACAAAGCATGGCCCCGCAAAGATAGATGGGCACAAACATAGGGGAAACAAAAGCAGGATGGGAAAAAAATCAAGCAGGGACACCACCCTCTGGGGGTGGTGAAGGGGGCCTGTGCTGGGGACCAGGAGTCGTGGGGGGTGGAATGTGGAGCTCGGAGACATCGGGTGGGTCTTCACGGATGTGGCGAATGAAGCTTTGAAGAAAGGGGAGGTCTCGGTCGACGGACTCCTGAGTTACCTGACCACTATGTCCAGCTAGGAGGATCATGGCCGTGAATCGGTCGGCTTGGTCGTCGTCTTGGAATTGCATCCCGTATTCGGGATCATCAACGTAAGGGGGGAGCGGTGCGTGGGGTGGTAGATGAATTGGTGGTGGTGGGTTGAGCGGGGGGTTGTGTGCGACGAGCGCGACGGGTGGGCCTAGGGTTGGAAGAGCTGGCGTCGGTGGGCTTAGCACGGCGGGGAGGCATTGTGCAGGAGTCGTGTGTGCGTGTGAGTGTATGCAAAAGACAATGAAGACACACAAACACGAACAACGAGCAAAATGAAATATTTGGGGCAAAATAAAAATTGGGTTAAGGAGCGAGTTTACCCAAATGAAATGAAGATCGTTGCTCGTAGACGCCCCAATGCTACTCGATAGGAGAACGTGTGAAGCTGAGGCAATCTCTTCAGCAAATTTCGAAATTTGGGGAGAATGGGAGAAAGTTAGGGTTTTGTGTGCGGGTGGAATCGAGGAGGATGGAGAGAAATCGATGGAGAGATGGATAGGGAGATGGGGGGTCGTTTGGGGTTGATTTAGGGGAAGAACGAGGTCAGGCGCAAGAGGAGAAGGTGAAACGTCGGTCTGGGATTCAAAAATGGGTGAGGGCGGAACGAACGGGCGGGGGCTGCTATTTATAGGGATTTAAGTCGACCCGGTCGGGTGAGTTGTCACCCGGTCGGTTGACTTTTTAGGTCGAAATTTGATGCTGAAGAAACGTTACAGGCGACCCGATCGGTTGAGAACTCAACCGATCGGTTCGCCGCTCCACACATTTTCCCGAGAACTCAGAGTTTCTCACCCGGTCCCTCAACCGGTCTCGCTTTTTGTCACCCGGTCGGTTGATGAATTCTGAAATTTTCCCGAGAGTTTCCCCAGGTCACCCGGTCTGTTCACCCGGTCTGTTCTTTCTCCACCCGGTCGGTTCATTTGGTGACAGACACGGCTGTTAGCTGATACATCCCAACCGATCGGGTGAGTTATCACCCAGTCGGTTGGGGCCTTGTTTTCTGCAAAAACCCAAAAATCGCCTAAGTTTCATGACGGAAGTTCTTGCGGCTGGATTTATTTATAAAAATAGATAAAATAAAGTTGAAAAAGTCCTAAAAAGCGGAAGTAAAAGTTCAGAGCATGGGTTGCCTCCCATGAAGCGCTTTTGTTTAACGTCGTTTAGCTCGACGCCCGTTGATGATGTTCATGGTGGGCGATACGGGTGATGCCCAAAGTCCGGTATCTCTTCAGCTCCAGAGGTTGTGGCTATTGGTGTAGTCGGTGGCTGTAAAAAGATTTGCTCGACTACCCTTCCTTTGTCGACAGGATCCAGGGGCTTCTCCCTCAAATTGGCGTCTACCGCCATCTTTTTCAGGATCCGGACCTCATCGCCGGTGAGGTCCATGGGTTCTTTCCCCTTTCTCCTCATGGGAGGAGACTTAGGGAATCCGGGAGGGATCACAAATCGCACGACTGCCTCATCAGCAACTTCATTCTTTGGGGAGCCAACTTGCTCTCCAAGGCCCCCCAAGCTATTGGGGGGATTCCTCGAGAGTACTTCCCAGGCACTTGTTTCAACAGCTCTATCCTCTTCATTCTCCAGCATACTGATACTCGGATCGTCCGGGGGATTTGGATGCTTCATCGACAAGCCTAAGTCAAATTCGACTCTTTCTTGGCCCACATTGAGGGAAAGCTTCCCATTCTTCACGTCTATCAAAACTCCGACGGTTGCCATAAAGGGCCGTCCAAGAATAATTGGGGTATGCTTGTCTTCCGGCATGTCCATCACCACGAAATCAACCGGTAAATGTACTCCTTTCACATCAACGGGGAGGTCGTCCACTACTCCCACCGGGTACTTGACCGAACGGTCAGCAAGTTGTAATGTCATGCCGGTGGGCTCTAAGTCTCCCATCCCTATTCTCTTGTACAATGATAGGGGCATTAAGCTGACGTTCACGCCAAGATCGACGAGCACCCTCTGGATTTGCACTTCCCCAATAGAGCAAGGGATGGAGAAACTTCCGGGGTCCTTGAGCTTGGGCGGATTTGCGCGCTGAATGAGTGGGCTGCACTCCACCGTTAACACGACCTTCTCTTTTCTAGATCCCCGTGTCACCAAGTCTTTCAGAAATTTGGCATATGAGGGAATTGTCTCAATGGCCTCGAGGAAGGGGATTTGTAAGCTCAGATCTTTCACCATGGCAAAGAATTTGCCATACTTCTCATCGATTTTGGCTTTGACAAGCCGTTGTGGGAAAGGCACAACGGGATTGAACACTCTTAGGTTCCCTTCCCCATCCTTCTTCTTCTCCTCTCTATGATCTCCCTCTGGAGTAGTTGGCCTTGATGACGAAGCACCGTCATCATTTAATTTCTCAATCGGTCGTTCCACGACCAACGGTGCTTCCGGTCCTTTGGGGGGCTCTCTCGTAGGTATTTGAGTTCCGCTCCTCAAGACGATGGCGGACACGCTCTCATGCTCATGTGTGAGCGCCAAGGCCCGATTAACCCCCCTAGGGTTCACCTCAGGCTGTGGCGATAGTAAATTCTGCGGTCTCTGAAGGTTCGCCACTTGCAACCCCAGCTGGGTCACCTGATCAGTGAGGACTCTTTGTCCCATCTCCAGCTTCAGATTTATCTTCTCCTGATTGGCGATGTATTGAGTCAAGAGGGACTCAACCGGAGAAATGGCCCTCTGCTGGCTGTATTGCTGCTGGGTGGGCTGCTGATTTCTAGGAGCATACTGTTGATACTGTTGTGGTGGTTGTTGCTGCTGATATTGCTGCTGCTGAAACTGCTGCTGGGGCCTAGCCGGCTGATATGTCTACTGTTGTTGTTGAGCCGGCTGTTGATAAGGCGCCCGGTAACTAAGGTTAGGATGATTCCGGTTGTTGGGAGAGTAGGCTGGGTTTGAGTTGGTTCGTGGTGGAAATGGCGCATTACCCGTAGGATTGTAAAACAATGCGCTCGCCTGATCCAACAGTGGTGAGATGTCACCACCGTCGAACTCTCCAAAAACATCGGACTCCACTGCAGCAATCTGTTGAGTACCGGCGCCACCTGCGCCTACCATTAATGTGGAGATCTGGGTTGACATCAAGTCAAACTTGCTTGACAATTTGTCGACGTCTTCGACTCTATGGATGCCCCCAGATCTTGGTGTGTCTCTCTCGTCACACCACCGTTCATTGTTGGATGCCATATTTTCCAAAATTTGCCCGGCATCTTCTTCGCTTCTTGACATGAAGGACCCTCCAGCCGCGGCGTCCATGGAAGATTTTAAATCGTCCCTCAACCCATTATAGAACAGATTGATGATCTGCCACTTGGGGAGCTCATGGTGGGGACATCTCTGCATCTCCTTGTATCTTGTCCAAGCCTCATGCAAGGACTCGTGGCTGGCCTGGGAGAAGGAGGAGATCTCGCTCTTCAGCTTCATGGTCTTCTCCGGGGGAAAGAACTTCATCAGGAAAGCGTTTGAGAGCTTCTCCCAGGTGTTGAATGTATTCGGGTCCTTCCCCCTAAGCCACAGCTTGGCCTTATCTCGCAAGGAGAAGGGGAACAGCTTCAGTCGAATCGCCTCAGTTGTGACACCGTTTATCCGGAAGGTTTCACATTTCTCCAAGGAGTCTAAATGCTCAATCGGGCTCTCCATGGGTGCACCCGAAAACTGATCCTGCTGGATCCACGTCACCAAAGATGGCTTAAGCTCGAAGCTTTGGGACGTAATAGCTGGAGGACGGATGGCGGAGGTGGACTCGATGGAAGGCATCGAGTACTCCAACAGGGACTTGTGAGGCGGGGTGTTCTCCCCCATGGCTTCAGGATCCTCTCTTCTTCGCTTCTCAGCGGCTAAACGCCTTAGGGTGGCGCTTATCTCTGGATTAACAGGGATCAAGTCGTCGAGACTTCTTGAACTCATGCGCATGAAAAACAACAAACACCCATGAAGCAAACAGTGGGAAAGAAACAGATAAGATAAGAAATAAAAATAAAAATAAAAATAAAAATAAAAATAAGAAAAATAAAAAGGAAAAAGAAGAATGCGAAAATTATCGCGAGGTAGGGATGAGAGCTAGACACTAGGGTTCATGAGATCCAAAAATAACAAGCACGTTGCCTCCCCGGCAACGGCGCCATAAACTGACCGGCCCCTGCCGGGCGCGCGTCTGCGCGCCGGATGTTGTGCAATGATGCGAACGGGGGTGCTGGGAATTTAAATATTTGTAACTGCAAGCGCACGGTGTTGTAGTGTGGCTTGGGGTTCGAACACAGGGAGGCGAGGACGTGCTTGTGTCAAAGAGGGTCAAAATCACAACGTGGGCGAGCTAGCCCAGATCGAATGATGGGTTGTCACGGTAAAGGAATGCAAGGTATATACAATATGAAGGAAAACCCCGGGACTCTGGTTTCGACCCCAACGAGCGACTCTCGCCGATACGGCCTACGGGTAGGATGGCGATCGGAATTAGGGTCTAATGGTGAGACGTTGCCTCTAAAAGTGGTACCGGCATCCCATGGGCCCGATATTCCGGTCGGTGCCCAGGATGATACGCCGGACTTCTCGGGTTCGATCAGTGGGCACTCCCATGTCCATTAACACTGATCGACTCCGTGATCACTAAGCTCGCAACGATAACTCCCAACGTCTCATCCTGTCGCTCCCGCGTGCTAGGATTCGGCGTCTACGCTAAGGGCGTGAGCTATGGCTTGGGAGTCAACCGCCAAGTTTATTCTCCCTTGGCCCAACGGTCAAAGGCGGTCTTTTTCCCGCCGATGACAATAAAACACCTCGCATAACCGTTAGATTCCTTATCCCTATCGATTTTCTAACCTTATGGAATCATCGGGAAGAGCCCACGAAGGGGTTTCCGCTAAAATCCCGGATTTGGGAACTGCTCACAAATATTCATTAAAAAGCGATCTAAATGAAAATAGACCGTCAAAATCATAATCAGACAATAGAAATGCAATGGTAGTAAAGCAATTAAGATAATACTAAAGTTTTACAAAGATCCGAAAACTTACAAAAACTGGAAAATTACAGCTGTCACAAAATGAAGAAAACAGTAAAAAATAACCAACTCCCGAATCTGGGAAACCTAGGGTTCTATTTATAGAAAACGACATCACCCGATCGGTTGACAAGTCAACCTGTCGGGTGAGCCGCTTCACAAAATTACAGCGAAATGCGGGGATTCACCCGGTCAGGATGAACCGGTCGGTTGGATCTTGGATGCGGTCGGTTGGATCTTGGTGCCGACCGGTTGGATCTTGGTGCCTATCGGGTAAGGAGACCGGTTGGATCTTCGTGTCTCGGCTGTTGAATTTCAGCTACAGGTGAACCGATCGGGTGAATGTCACCCGATCGGTTGGCAATCAGCTTCGAATTTCCAGAGACTTTGAGCTTTTGACCTGGTCACTGAACAGACTGGGTGACTTCTCGTGAGCTCCAAGCTGCGCCCGGGTGGTGCACGCGTGCATCACCCGATCGGTTGGAGATGACCAACCGACCGGGTGAGGGGCTGAAAGATGCAATCTTCTTCGTTCGACCCCCTGGATCACGCGTGACTCCTTCCGTTGCTCCGGGGACACATGATATCATCGTTTTATGCCCCAAATGCCAGTAAACTCCTGCAAAACACGGAAAACACGGAAAAGTGAAAGAAAACAAGAAAACACAAGAAAAAACGAAAAAACGAATATAAGACGGCGGTAAAATACGGAAACACACGGAAGAAAACGTGCGTAAATATATGAAATATAAACGCACGTCAGTACCTATGGAGATGGCGCTGGTCTTTGACACTCTGCATCACATCTGATGGCACGTCAGAGGGATCGTCCACAGCCAGTTGAATCTCTGCCCCCACCCCGGGAGGCGGGATGGGCGCAGCAGTGGGCGCCGGTCGCCATGCCCCGGAGGCAGCAGAGGAAGACGATGAAGGACACATGCTGGAGCTAGCGCAGCGAGAGTAAAGGTCATATGCGAAAGCAAGGGAAGAAGAGATAGTGCTGCAATGGCATAGCTTTCCCCCGAGAGGCAACTGCCCTGTTTTATACTGCTTCCCCCGAACCCTCCGGCTCTTTCGCCAGCCGTTCGCTCGCACACAAGTGTCAGAATCATGCGAGGGACGGCTCTCCGAATCCCGCACACAAAGGGCGAAAGGATTCTCGGCATCCAGTGCCATGATGGCCTTCATTTAATACGTCGCCTCGACTGACGCGGACGTCCAATCCACACAGATCACATCCCTTGGGCCGAACCGTCAAAATCCGAACGACCCGAGCGATGTGGGCAATTGATACAACCCTCATGAACGGGCCAAGGCAGAACAGGCTAAGCCCATGGGCCGGAGAAAGATTAGGCCCTAGCCCAAAGGCCCCGCGAGCGCGTCTGGTGACGCTGGCCCAAAATCGATGCTAAGGGAACCGCTGACCCTTGACAGTTAAGGAAACTGGACCCCGGATTCCGCTCACCTTAATTGCCATTACGTCTGCCTTTATGGCCCATCAAGGGATCATCAAGGCGACGCGTACGTGGGGCGAAAAGAGGGGGAGGATGAGGGAGAGGTGAGCGGTTCGATCCCTACATGAGACCCAGAGATCGAAAGACGAAGGGACCGAATTCTGAATACTGGAGACTCAGGTATTCTTCCTCCTACGACATTGTCTTCCACCTCGGATTTCTCCTCCACAGCTCGGCCCAAGGATTGGTGTACCGGTTTCTCTGTGAACCGTACTCGATCACACCGAGCATCCTTCAGATCAGATCTGACTTAGGCATCGGAGGGGACTTGGTCGGAACCAAGGTCCGACCCCCTGACGAGCATTCTCGTCTGTGTAGGTCAAGGAGACTTCACCCCGTTGAAGCTATCATTCGGTGCTTCATCCACCAGAGCCGAGCGATCTAGATCCCGAGCTCGTTCGCCTTTCCACTCGAGGAGGCCCTTGTTCCCCCGAAGCTACCCTTCGGGATACTGATGCACGGATCCGCGCATTTCCGACCGAGCGAACGCGTTGCTATCCAATCTCGGAGGACGCATGTGTCTCACACGACCACGTCGACCTCGGATCCTCCAGACTACCAAACTGTGGTGAGAAAACATCCCAAAACATTAATGTTTTTATATATTTGTAAAAAAAAGAATATTCTTATAAGTCTTTCAAGTATGTGTTAAAAATATTTAAGTTTAAATTTTGATAGGGCATGCATGAAAAGAGCAAGGACCGACAAAAAGGCCATGAGCTCAAGATTAGGGTTAGAATTGGTCTTTATTGGATTGGACCTACAAGTCACACAGATTGCAGTATAAGCCAGATGATACTGCAAATAAATAGGCGGTTTGCTGGCATTAAATGGGTTCCACTGTTGTCCTTTGATTTTGATTGTATGGAGCAAGAAAGAGTCACGCTGTCACTGAGCGCCCGTGAACCCAACCCAAGATGTTGACACCAACGGGCGGTCGAATGATTGGATCACAGTTCCCAATGGTCAATCAATCAAAGGATTCTGACACGCTAGATTTTGGGGAGTCTACTGCTGGGGCCCATACAGGAGACATATACACAGATTTAGACATATACACAGATTTTTGTATGCATGCGTCCTTTGCGTCAGAGTGCAAAGAGTAAAACATGCCCGTGGGATTTTAGTCGGTGGAAAAATGGTTGGACCGGACCAGCAAATGACCCGAGACCCACGCCTTCTCGTCAGCCATTGATAAATTTTTGGGACAGTAACTCAGAATACAGGTTGTAAAATTAGCCCGACCTGGTCCGACCCAATCCGAACCTGGCCTCTTTAACCGGGTATGGATAAAGTGCTAACTTGTTCGGGTTTTTATCCGGGTCGATCGGGATAAAAACTGGGTTAGATGAGGGTTTGACCCGCCATCCATAATTCACAGTGCATAAACCATGTATGTCTACTGTGTAGGAATCCTCGCAGAACTAAAGTGTTTCACTGATCGAAAACGAGTGCATGCATCATTAAATGCACACCAATCAAAACAATAAATCAAACCTAATTCAGAGCAAAATGATTTTGAATCGAGAGAGCAAAGGGACCCAAAGTGCATGTGAAATCTAGCAAAAGATTGAGCGCGCGACGCAGTGCGTGCAGGGTACCCAAAATGGCTCCATGCAGAAAAACTTTTATGCAGTCCTTGGGTGGAGCTTGATATAAACTAAAGAGAACTATTCTGTGTCATGGGTTTTGGACACAATGGAGATTACAAAGGAGATGCTCTTTTCAACGCACAAGTCGACGGAAGCCAACAATTACAAATTGAATCAGAAAGATAAACGCAGCGACCCTCTTTCCTACTGCAGGTATATGTGTCGAAAGTTAAGCCGAGTGTCTACGCTAAGGCTCTCTGTCTGCCACTGTGGCCTTTTGATTCTCTCATGTTCGTTTCTCATTTCTATCAAAGCAAGAGGGTCCGCTAGCTTGCTCCATGATGTGTGGGGCCACTATGTCGTTGCAAGCCACCGGTACTTTTGGCCGTCCAGTCCGTGGACGCCCTCTTTGGATGATCGTATGATCTCTTTTGATTAGGGCGAGTGGTTTTGCTAGTCTGCTTGATCTTTCTGTGTGCTCGGTGGTTTGTGTTTAGAGCATTTGCAAGCTGCCTTAGAGATCGTTGCGCTTGCCCCCATCGAGTTTGTGTCCTCGGTTTCTAATTTTCAATGAGCTTAGTAAAGAGGACATAAAGATGATAAATTAACATTGTCTGCAGGCTATTTGTGTCAGCGTACTCAATCAAATGCTTTCGAGATTTGAAGTATTATAGAGATCTAATGCTACATCATTCATGACTTGGAGACTTTTAGAGTCTTTGATGATCATAAGGGGTTTGGCTCCTAGTTGCAGTCTCTTATCAGTGTCGTGGATGTGCGCTGGGTCTCTCTGAGTTTTGAAATCACGAGCCATCTCCATCTCCATCTCCCTCTCCCTCTCCATCCCTCCCCGGATACTTATTTGTCATTGCGAATCGTGAATCTCAATGTTGCAAGGCTTGAATTGAGGTGAACTAGTCGTAACTGAATATAGAACTGTTTACGGGTGAATTTTTCCCGCAAATCGATAGTATGGAGGGTGCGGGGTCAATGCGGTCCAAGAGGACACGCGGGACCTCCGGGATGCCGTAGCTATCACGTGAGACGGAGATGATCCTTGGGGTCGGTCGAGGGCGCGTTCGCTTTGGTAGGAAGGCACGGTTTCATTCTCCGACGCGCGGAGGGGCATCCTCGGCGGGACGACATCCTCCGGGATCGGTTGAAGGCGGAGTCGCTCGGTGAGGGATGCGCGGGTCTTCGTGTCGGCCCGCCGAAGGATAGCCTCGGCAGAGCGATGGCCTCCTGGTGGTGGAGATGAGCAGACTCGAGGATGATGGCGCTCGGCTCCGGTTGGGAGGACGCTGAGGGGTAGCCTCGGCGTCGCTGGATCTCCTGGACCTGAATAGACGAGAGAGCTCGTCAGGGGGTCGGACCTTTGTCACGCCCCGCTTCCCAAAAACGTGGAGGCGAAGCGTGAGAAGGTCCGCTCAGACTTGAAGCTACAAGCCGCAAGTCCGATAAGCGTCAATCACTTTAAACTGCAGGTCCTTGCAACGCGAAACGAAACAAAGATAATAATAACGAAAAGAGACAAAAGTACATCTCAGAATATCCATAATAATAAATGTCAACATCGCAGAAAAGCCACCAGGCTACAAATAAAAGAGTCTAAAGGAGGCCCAGCATGGCCAACAAAAGTACCAAGTACGAAAACAAAGAAAAGGTGCAAGCACCGACATCTAACAGCAACCTAAAGCAAAAGCAAGTAAAATCAGTCTCTAAGACTGGTCTCCGGTGTCCTCGAACTCCTCAACGAACGTAGGCTCTGGCTCAGCGTCAGCAAACACCTCGTCCTCAGCAACTGTCTCTGGCTCAGGGTCTAACATGTGACACCCAAAAGAGCAAGGGGCACATGTCAGCAAGTCTAAAAGACTTGTGCAAGTGAAACTGAAAGTACAAGTAAAAGCAACCTAAAAGTTCTAGCATGAATGCGATGACATGGCAGTTTAAAGTATGAGTGCAACAGGTAAAGTAAAGTAAGGTACGAGCATGGCATGGCATTCACAAGACAAGTACAAGACAAGTAAAGAAAGCACCTCGTGCACAGAGATTCCGCCTTTTGGCTAGAGTGGCTGCGCGGGCCAACTCCTAAGCTCAAGCGAACGTTTATCCCTACCCCTCCACGTGTATCGAGCCAGGGCATTACCCCCGAATTTGGAATGCTCGCTTCTGGACCACGAGCCAGGAAGTGTGTAAACAAGTATGGCGTAGGGGTGCACCTAGCCGGACAAGTAATACAAGGACAAGTATTGTAGCGTGTGCTACGATGCAACAATCAATGCATGGATGACATGGCATGGCAAGTAGTAAAGCGTACAAGTAAGAAAAGTAAACGTGACAGTTTAGCATGCATGAATGAAAATTTTAATGGTTGGATCTAGCTTCGTTGTCAAGCTAGATCATTTAGGTGACGGATCTAGTTTCGTTGTCAAACTAGATCAAGTAGGCGTCTAGCCAGCTATCATTTCACTGACTAGTCTCTTTTACGCTAAAAGCAAGTAAGTGGCCTAAAAACATGGCCCTACACAAAAGTTGGCAAGTTTCACTTGCCTGCAACTATCACGTCAAGAAAACCGTCCAACGAGTCCAAGTCACGATTCCTACGTGCACAAGTCCACCGGCCTAAAGTCCATATTATTAATCTTGATTAGTGAATTTAAAACATTTAAAATACTTTGAAAATACCGATTTTAGTCTTGATTAGCATGTATTGGGTTGGGGGTCCTAGGGGTGCAAAACGTTACCTCAACACGACGCGAAAGCTACACCGGCGTCGGGTAGCGACACCGGGGGTTGGAATAATAGAACGCGCTCCAAGTCCTGATTCCAATATAGTTTCCTCGCTGGAAAGTTCAGAGCATCAACCCGGGCGACGATTCCAGATTCCAAAGCTCGCACGTGCGACGACGGGCTACGACGTGCGACGACGTCGTACGCGGCAAGTCGTCGAAGAGAACGTACCAAAGTGGGGCCCACAGTAGTCCTAGGGACCTTTGGGGAACCCACAATAACTCTGGAGAACTTGGGGGGCCCACGGAGGCAAGTGGTGCGACGGATGCGGGGTTGCGACAAGTGGCCGTCGGTCGTACAGCCTCGGTGCGGGGAGACTTGTCGGTCAGACACGTTGGGCGGCGCTGTTGCAGCATTGGGGGTCGGTCGCAGCAGCGGGGTGCGGCGTTTCCTTCGGTCAGACCAATAGGGATCCTCGGTCGTTCGCTTGGGATGCGGGGCTGGCAGCGTTGCAGCGTGCAGCGCTTGGGGCGCTCGGTCACAGCGGGCGTTTCCTTCGGTCGGGCACGGAGCGGAGCGGGGGAACGAAGCGGAGCGCTGTGCGGGGGTCGGTGCGGAGCGGGGCCTCGGTCAGACCGAGAGCTCCTCTCGGCCAAGCGGGGGAACGGGGCGGCGGTCGATGCTGTGTGCGGAGCGGCGATGGATGCGTGCGAGACGGCCGGTCAGAGCGGGTGGATGCGGGGGTTTTCTTCGGTCGGACGGGGTGCTGAACGTCGCAACGTTGCGACGATTCGTCGCAACGTCCAAAATGAGTTTGGAAGAGGCTAGGGCTAATTTCTTTGGAAAATAGGTCTTGCTAGGGGTTGCTTATATAGTATAGATGGGTTGACTTGGTCTAGGGCTAAATCTAATAGGATTAGAAGTTCAAAAAGATTTAAAATTTGAAATTCAATTACTCCAACTCATCCTAGGGTTTGACCTGGTCCAAATGAGCTGGAAATTGGCTCGAAAATTCTTTAAAACGTTTAAAACTCAAATAAATTTTATTTGGCCGAAAATACTTTATAAATTAATTATTAAAAATAATATAAAACTTGTAAAAATTATAAAAGTAGTCAAATAAACTCCAAAAATTATAAAATAAATATCGTGGTGATCGTGGCGACGAATGTGAGCTAACTAAGGAGACGGATCTCAAATTCGACGTCGGACGACGAAACTAAAAATAGAAACGTCTCCCGTCAAGAGTGAGAATCGTCACGTCTCATCGAGTAAGTTTAAATTGTGGGAAAACGACTCGCGAAACGTCGTTCCAAAATAGTGCCACTATTTAATATTCTCAGAGACGTTCACAACGGCATATCACACGAAAGTGTTCACAAACCAACAAGGTCTAAAACAAACACGTGCACGGACAAAAGCACGTGCACGAACAACGTACCACGAAAAGTGGTCGTTACATCCTCCCCACCTTAGAATAAAGTCCGTCCTCGGACTTTCTAATATAACTAGTCACTCTAGTAACTACCCCAATCAAGTCATATTATAGTTCAACCAGGTATAGTCATTACAGGTGCTCATGTACGCACTAGGTAGTTAAACATAAACACTACCAACACGTATATATATACATTCACGTACGTCATATATTTATACTTATTATAGTCAGTCAATTTCATACATGTATTTCAATCATATTTATATAAACATACATCCATTTTATAACTACTACTTACCTAACACAACCAATATTTCAGATACTCACATAAGGATAGTTTCACACTTAGCCAATACAATCATGCTCTACCTATATGTAGCTACCTATGCACAAACATCAAGGGTATACTACCCTCTGATAATCCCTAGTATTCATCCAGAACTAAACACATCAACACATGTAATCACACCATACCATAATTAATCAAGTTTCACTACATATATATATATATATATATATATATATATATATATATATATATATATATATATATATTCACCACTACTATAGTTTCACAATATATAGTCATTCAAATACATGCAAATAGTTCACCATATATTCACATCACGTACGGTCTTATAACTATATTTACGTCACGCCACATATATCTTAGTCATCAATACTTATAACTAAGCACATACTTACCCGTGCATGGTGCACACCCATACACGCTAACATTTCATTTACATACACCAATCATACCATTATATAACTAGCACACAACCACACCTAGTTTTAGCTAGTACACATACGTTCACACAGGCAAGTCCTTAGTAAATAACTATACCACAAGACCCACACCTATAACTATATACTGGTATAGCGACCCACAATCATATGCGTAACTCAACCAGGCACAAACACTTCTATCACTATACATACATCACGCATTGCTATATTCAAACTACAATCATACATTCCATACACTTAGAGTATACCCACTCAAGCTTGAGTGAGACTTAATACATACTTCAGAATATTCTATATACGTATCACGACATTCATACCTATACCAATACCACTCCAATATTTATATATGTCTACCAATACAACCATACGCATACCATAAGTCAATCACACTTTAATATTTAGTCAGGTAACACCCACATAGTTAAATCAATTTATATACCATAATAATAGTAACACAGACATCAGCACACGTATATTTATACTACCCTCCCTAGTACAAACATTCATCGTATAGTCACACATAAGTAATGTATATATATTCACACCATAGCCTACTACCTATAATTAGTATACTAACACCTCTATACGTACATAGTTAAGATGTGCAATAGTCGTGTATACCTCACGGTATGCACGCATGCAACATCCCGCAAAAGCAAGCAATACCAATCAAACTTATAATCCTACTATCATATGCATAACACATATATAAAACATAACTACTTACATATAAGCACCATATATATCTACCTACGAGCACATACTCACTCGTACTAGTATATAGGTCACTCAATAAGCCTACTCTCTTAACCATACGTACTCTTATTATTATCACTACTAACATACACATAGCTTTACCAATCATTTTATTTCCAACCATTATAAGTATCTCTTACTACATACACAACTTAGATATTACAACGCTAATTCAAATATACACAAGCATCCCTAGTATAGTATATCTAACCACTCACAAGTCTATACATTCTAGCACACAAACAACTTCATAATATCACGAATAACTCCAAGTACATATATATATATATACCACACAATAGGCAAGCATCTATATACTATGGGGGTACACTCATTCAAGCCCACGTACACAACTTAGGTACGTGCACTATGACTACCTCACAAGGTCCAAGGGCCTGCTAACAACTAAGGGTTGACACAGACATCGACGAGCACTAAAGTCTAAGCAACAAAGGGAGGCCGAGAGCGTGACGAGGGAAGGGTCGATAAGCACGAGTTCAGATAGGACGAATACAAGGAGACAGCTTGGTTAGACGAAACATTGACTCAATGGTGATGTTTAGGTTGAGGGAAAAGGAAGATGTAGTGATGCTTATATAGGAGGGGAAAAAGAAAATAGGGTAAATAGCGCAAGCTAAATTACGTGAAATCTGAAAACTGTTTTTCTTCAAAATCAGAATCCTCGTCTGAAAAGAAATATTTCGGAATCGATAAAACGAGTTGTTCAAAATAAATTTGAGTCGAACATTCATAATAAAAGAAAAGGGTCTATTGGTTTTAAAAATTTTAAAAGGAAGTAAAATCATTTACGCGAATATTAAGGACATGGTTTAGAAAATTCTTTCCGTCAGTAATTTTAATATAATGTTGTCAAAAGTTTTGGAAAGTCAAGAATGAAATCAAGTAACGGAAGAATTTAAACTCATGTTAAATGCTTTCAAAACTTTTAGGCTATGGAAAATTTAAAATGTCTATCATTGAAACTACTTTTTAGAGAACCAGGGTTTGCCAGAAATGAGAAACTAATTTACATAAGGTTCTTAATATATGAGCACAACAAGTCTGGCACGGATATAAAAATAGTTGAAATTCAATTTGGTTTAGAAATTTTTCTAAAAGCGTGTATGGTGAGCGGAAAGAAAATAATAGTAATTTAGCATAAGAATTATTAAGATCGAATAGAAAATCTTTAAAATCAAATCAGGGAGGGTCTAAAGCAGGAAGAGGCTATGAAAATAGTAATTTTGCAAAAATCTGAAGTAGAGAAAACGTCGGGCATAAAATCGACTTGCTGAAAGCTGACATTCTATGTGACTTGAAAGTAATTTAAAAGTAAACACGATGTGTTATTCGAATGGCATAAATAAGAAGGAAATTATAAATTGAATTGGGCAGGGCAAAAGTAAAACTAATATATGAAAGAACGACACATTTACATAAGTATGAAAAATATAAGCTGGGAAAATACCATAAGCTAGTATTCAAAAATTCCGACAAACGTTTTAAAAATTTAAATCAATGAAGGAGGATGAAATATAGGTATATTAAAATTTTGAACAAAATTAAAATTAGTGGAAGGGAAGTTTGGAAAATACTTTCTGAAGGTTCAAGATTTGCAATGGAGATGTTTGAAGATTGACGACGATCGACATGAGGCGATCTCGTGAATTGAGGCAAGGAAATTGGTCGGATGATCAAATCATACATACGCCTAGGATATGAATCAGAAGAGTCTACGGAAAACTCCTACGGTCGACCAACTAAAGATTAGGAACTAGGCGCTAAGACTTCTGAAGGTTAAATGGTAAAGAAATGCGTTCAGCTTGTTCCAAAATCGATGAACCCAAGCGAACGACTAAAGGAAATTCTAGAAGTCTAATATGGTCAGGGTTAGGCAAGGGCCACTAAGGTAACTCCTACGGCGATCAATTGCTAGAAGGGGTCTAACTATCAATCAGGGGCCTCTAAATAGCAAGCACGGACGTCTAACTAAGTCTTCTCATCACCCAGTGTCCTAAAAACGACTAAACTCAGGGCTTATGACTCGGATGTTGCAATTTATTTAATGGACATTCCGTTATTATCGTTGTTCCGTTAATTCGCAATTGCAAGATTGGACCTGCATGGGCCACCAACAAAACCTGTCACGCCCCGCTTCCCAAAAACGTGGAGGCGAAGCGTGAGAAGGTCCGCTCAGACTTGAAGCTACAAGCCGCAAGTCCGATAAGCGTTAATCACTTTAAACTGCAGGTCCTTGCAACGCGAAACGAAACAAAGATAATAATAACGAAAAGAGACAAAAGTACATCTCAGAATATCCATAATAATAAATGTCAACATCGCAGAAAAGCCACCAGGCTACAAATAAAAGAGTCTAAAGGAGGCCCAGCATGGCCAACAAAAGTACCAAGTACGAAAACAAAGAAAAGGTGCAAGCACCGACATCTAACAGCAACCTAAAGCAAAAGCAAGTAAAATCAGTCTCTAAGACTGGTCTCCGGTGTCCTCGAACTCCTCAACGAACGTAGGCTCTGGCTCAGCGTCAGCAAACACCTCGTCCTCAGCAACTGTCTCTGGCTCAGGGTCTAACATGTGACACCCAAAAGAGCAAGGGGCACATGTCAGCAAGTCTAAAAGACTTGTGCAAGTGAAACTGAAAGTACAAGTAAAAGCAACCTAAAAGTTCTAGCATGAATGCGATGACATGGCAGTTTAAAGTATGAGTGCAACAGGTAAAGTAAAGTAAGGTACGAGCATGGCATGGCATTCACATGACAAGTACAAGACAAGTAAAGAAAGCACCTCGTGCACAGAGATTCCGCCTTTTGGCTAGAGTGGCTGCGCGGGCCAACTCCTAAGCTCAAGCGAACGTTTATCCCTACCCCTCCACGTGTATCGAGCCAGGGCATTACCCCCGAACTTGGAATGCTCGCTTCTGGACCACGAGCCAGGAAGTGTGTAAACAAGTATGGCGTAGGGGTGCACCTAGCCGGACAAGTAATACAAGGACAAGTATTGTAGCGTGTGCTACGATGCAACAATCAATGCATGGATGACATGGCATGGCAAGTAGTAAAGCGTACAAGTAAGAAAAGTAAACGTGACAGTTTAGCATGCATGAATGAAAATTTTAATGGTTGGATCTAGCTTCGTTGTCAAGCTAGATCATTTAGGTGACGGATCTAGTTTCGTTGTCAAACTAGATCAAGTAGGCGTCTAGCCAGCTATCATTTCACTGACTAGTCTCTTTTACGCTAAAAGCAAGTAAGTGGCCTAAAAACATGGCCCTACACAAAAGTTGGCAAGTTTCACTTGCCTGCAACTATCACGTCAAGAAAACCGTCCAACGAGTCCAAGTCACGATTCCTACGTGCACAAGTCCACCGGCCTAAAGTCCATATTATTAATCTTGATTAGTGAATTTAAAACATTTAAAATACTTTGAAAATACCGATTTTAGTCTTGATTAGCATGTATTGGGTTGGGGGTCCTAGGGGTGCAAAACGTTACCTCAACACGACGCGAAAGCTACACCGGCGTCGGGTAGCGACACCGGGGGTTGGAATAATAGAACGCGCTCCAAGTCTTGATTCCAATATAGTTTCCTCGCTGGAAAGTTCAGAGCATCAACCCGGGCGACGATTCCAGATTCCAAAGCTCGCACGTGCGACGATGGGCTACGACGTGCGACGACGTCGTACGCGGCAAGTCGTCGAAGAGAACGTACCAAAGTGGGGCCCACAGTAGTCCTAGGGACCTTTGGGGAACCCACAATAACTCTGGAGAACTTGGGGGGCCCACGGAGGCAAGTGGTGCGACGGATGCGGGGTTGCGACAAGTGGCCGTCGGTCGTACAGCCTCGGTGCGGGGAGACTTGTCGGTCAGACACGTTGGGCGGCGCTGTTGCAGCGTTGGGGGTCGGTCGCAGCAGCGGGGTGCGGCGTTTCCTTCGGTCAGACCGATAGGGATCCTCGGTCGTTCGCTTGGGATGCGGGGCTGGCAGCGTTGCAGCGTGCAGCGCTTGGGGCACTCGGTCACAGCGGGCGTTTCCTTCGGTCGGGCACGGAGCGGAGCGGGGGAACGAAGCGGAGCGCTGTGCGGGGGTCGGTGCGGAGCGGGGCCTCGGTCAGACCGAGAGCTCCTCTCGGCCAAGCGGGGGAACGGGGCGGCGGTCGATGCTGTGTGCGGAGCGGCGATGGATGCGTGCGAGGCGGCCGGTCAGAGCGGGTGGATGCGGGGGTTTTCTTCGGTCGGACGGGGTGCTGAACGTCGCAACGTTGCGACGATTCGTCGCAACGTCCAAAATGAGTTTGGAAGAGGCTAGGGCTAATTTCTTTGGAAAATAGGTCTTGCTAGGGGTTGCTTATATAGTATAGATGGGTTGACTTGGTCTAGGGCTAAATCTAATAGGATTAGAAGTTCAAAAAGATTTAAAATTTGAAATTCAATTACTCCAACTCATCCTAGGGTTTGACCTGGTCCAAATGAGCTGGAAATTGGCTCGAAAATTCTTTAAAACGTTTAAAACTCAAATAAATTTTATTTGGCCGAAAATACTTTATAAATTAATTATTAAAAATAATATAAAACTTGTAAAAATTATAAAAGTAGTCAAATAAACTCCAAAAATTATAAAATAAATATCGTGGTGATCGTGGCGACGAATGTGAGCTAACTAAGGAGACGGATCTCAAATTCGACGTCGGACGAAGAAACTAAAAATAGAAACGTCTCCCGTCAAGAGTGAGAATCGTCACGTCTCATCGAGTAAGTTTAAATTGTGGGAAAACGACTCGAGAAACGTCGTTCCAAAATAGTGCCACTATTTAATATTCTCAGAGACGTTCACAACGGCATATCACACGAAAGTGTTCACAAACCAACAAGGTCTAAAACAAACACGTGCACGGACAAAAGCACGTGCACGAACAATGTACCACGAAAAGTGGTCGTTACAACCTTGGTTCCGACCGATTCTCCTCCGATACCAAAGTCAGATCAGGTCTAATAGATGCTCGGTGGGATCGGACTTGGTTCACGGAGAAGCCAAGCGCCGATCCTCCGGCCGAGCTATGGAGGAGAGATATCTTAGGTGGAAGAAGGTGTAAGATGGGGGTATGAGATACCTCTGTTGTAGATCATGAAAATCCGGCCCCTTGGCATGACGCATCCACTCCTTCATATACTTCAGCCCCTGCGATAATGGGCCATTATTGCCGTCATTCATGGGAGCGTGCCTAGTGGGGAGCATTGACCCCCACTAATTGTACCCGTTTTGATGAGGGGAAGAATGCCATAAAAATGGCCATGATGGCTGGAGTGATGGCCTTTGGCGGTTGTCATATTTGGCGGGCCATGATGGCTAGAGAGTGATGGCCATTAAGCCGGGCCATAATTAGATAGCCATGATGGCTAGAGAGTGATGGCCATCAAGCCGGGCCATAATTAGGTAGCCATGATGGCTAGAGAGTGATGGCCATGAAGCCGGGCAATAATTAGATAGCCATGACGGCTAGAGAGTGATGGCCATTAAGCCGGGCCATAATTAGCGAGCAATGACGGCTGGAGAGTGATGGCCATTAAGCCGGGCCATAATTAGATATCCATGATGGCTAGAGAGTGATGGGCATTAAGCCGGGCCATAATTAGATAGCCATGACGGCTAATGATTTATGTCCATTAAGCCGGGCCATAATTAGCGAGCCATGATGGCTGGAGAGTGATGGCCATTAAGTCGGACCATATTTTCATCCATTATTGAAGTGGGCAGTCATGTGGGCCTTCGTCTTGGGTGGAGAAGCGCGACCCACCCGTGAGATCCTTGGGCCGGAGCCCAAGGCCGTAGTAGGCCGGTTGACTGGTCGTAGTTGACCTGGCCCTTCCGGGCCCGGTCAAAATAGTCCTATCAATTTCCCCCATCTTCTGAGCTCTACCATTGTTGAGGTGGAGGTCGGGAGATGTAGTATAAGGGGGAGAAGTTGCTCTCTCTGTGAACTTGGTCCGTCTTGCGGAGTTGGCTAGTGACGATAGCTCGTTGGACCGAGATTCGTTCGGTGGCGAGGGGAGTTGCCACTCGACTTACGGCCGACGAAGGAGTGGGTCAACCAGCTGGGAGAGTTGCCCCCAGCACTGAGATTGATCTCATTCGTTCGGTGGTGAGGGGAGTTGCCCCTCGACTTACGGCCGACGAAGGAGTGCGTCGACCAGCTGGGAAAGTTGCCCCCAGTATTAAGATTGATCTCGTTCGTTCAGTGGCAAGAGGAGTTGCCCCTCGACTTACGGCCGACGAAGGAGTGGGTCGACCTGCTAGGGGAGCTGCCTCCAGCCTTACGGTCAAAGGGTCGATTGGCCTGCTGGGGGAGCTACCACTCAGTCTTATGGTCAATCGAGTGATCAGCCAGCTGGGGGAGTTGCCCCCAGCCTTACGGTTGATCTGGTCGGTCCACTTGGGGAGTTGCCCCCGGCTTTATGATCGACAAGTCAATTGGCCTGCTGGGGGGCGACCCCCAGTCTTATGGTCAATCGAATGATCAGCCAGGTAGGGGAGTTGCCCCCAGCCTTACGGTTGATCTTGTCGGTCCGCTGGGGGAGTTGCCCCCAGCCTTATGATCGACGGGTCGATTGGCCTGTTGGGGGAGCTAATCCCAGCCTTACAGCCAACCGGGTGATCGGCCAGCTGGGGGAGTTGCCCACAGCCTTACGAACGATCCGTTCGTTCGGTGGTGAGTGGAGTCGCCCCTCGACTTACGGCCGACGAAGAAGTGAGTCGGCCATCCGGGGGAGTTGCACCGGCCCTTCGACTGATCCGTTCGTTCAGTTGCGAGGGGTGTCGCCCCTCGACTTACGGTCGAAGAAGAAGTGGGGACCTTGTGAAGCCTTTCGAAGATTCCGTGGTGGCGCTCTGCAACTACTTCATCCAGCTCGGGTGGATGCAGGAGCTGTTCGGTAGGCGGAGACCCAGCAGCACAGTCGGAGGAGCGGTCTGGATGCTCGAACTCGGACGGTGGTGCTTCGGCCAGATCGGCTCGGCCACGGTCGGAGGAGCTGCTTGGTTGCTCGAACTCGGACGGTGGTGCTTCGGCCAGATCGGCTCGACCACGGTTGAAGGAGCAGTCTGGATGCTCGAACTCGGACGGTGGTGCTTCGGCCAGATCAGCTGCCATGCTCGCTCCCCAGAATTGGAGTCGACGGAGGTTTTGCATCGCCGCCTCAGTTTCTGCTTCACTGCCGTTGGGTGAGCTTAGAAGGCGGAGGTGGAACTGGTCCTCCCATATGTGTTATCACCTCGGTTGGGTTGGACGAAGGTGTGAACAGCCCGGCTTCTTGGCGAAATCGCTCTGAGAGGAACGACAGATCTCCAGAGCCCCTAGCTCGGCCGTAGCGAGCCGAGCTCCCCAGATTGGTCGGTGATCTGTAGATCGACATAAGAGTTTGGATGGAAGATCCGAGCTGTCGCTCCGTTGTGGGGGGAGTCTTGACCTCGACGTTGTCCCCCGATGGAGGGATGATGATGAAGATCTTCATGGCGAGGAGCTGGCCGAGGAGGTCATGGCTCGTAAGTTTGTTGTAGCAGTGTTCTTGGCTGCTCTCGCACTTTACCGAACACCTCCATGAACTCCTCTCTTTGAAGCCTCAGAGCTCATGCAGCATCATCAGACTGGCTCGACATAACTCTTTGTAGAGATCCGATGAAGACCATAGCCGAGCTCCCAATCTTCGTGTAGCTCGCTATTAGCCAAATGGCAGCAACAACTAACAAAACAAGTAATGAACATAAAGTAAATGGCAGCCATGTTGCCAAATGCAATGAACATTCGTTGTCCCATGCATTTTGAATGCCCATTGTAGACTCAAAAGCAGTTGATCTATTTGTCGAAGAAGGTTGTCCGAAATTCTCTTTGAACGAGAAGGAGCGAGTCCGAAAGATTCCAGATCCGCGAGATGGAGAAGAGGTCGCCGCTGCCAGTGAGGGCGGCAAAGTGTTCGGTCACGCGCCGCTGGAAGGACTCGAGGTCGTTGTGAGATAGGTCGCCATGGTGGCCACCGTCATTCATGGCATGGACAAAATTGCGTCGGTTACCGACGGCGAGGGCGGACTCCTCGGCACCGCCGATGATCTTGGCAGTGGATCCAGCCTCGTGATGGCAGGGGCGGACTCCTCGGCACCGCCGATGACTCGGAAGTGGATCCAGCTTTCGTCGAGGTGTTTGCGGCCGACGTAGGAGTGACCGACTTGCTGGACAGTGGAGGCGACCGGGCTCTTCATAGATTCTGGGGCGCTGGGATGCGCTCTGTAATGACCTGCTCCCAGGGCCCCGTTACTTATTTGATATTTGCGCAGGTCCTGCAGGTTACCAGTGAAACCAAAATAGCCACGATGCAGAGATGTACAAAAATACTCAAATATTGTCCAATTATTACAATCCATACTGTACAAGATGTCCCAACAGATATACATGAAAGAGGAAAAGTACATAAGTGAAAACAACTCTGGAAGCTGCGGTCGAACTCTGGCGCTATTAGCTCAGGCGCATCTACCTCCATATGTACGTCATCTGCAGTGCCACGGAGATGGAACCATAGGTAAGTCACAAAAATTCTAACAATAGAAATAAAGTAGTGCAAAAGTATGAAACGTGCTATAGTAAACAAAAGATGGTCATGCGGTGCAAAAAGTAAAGTGAGAACAGGCATGCATATAAGAGCGATAAGTAAGGTACTGGTGACTGCTCAGGTGTGGTAAGTAAAGTACATGTAATGCATAAAGTAAATGTAACTGTGCACGTGCAAAAGTAACAACTGTGGCGTGGCATATAGTAGCAACAATATCTTAATCAACATGCAATGTGATGACAATAGTAAGACATCCAGATAGATGTAGTAGCACTAAAAAAGGACAAGTAAGCACTAGTAAAGCTAGTAACTACGTGACTTATATAGGAAAGTACAGTGTGCAACCATTGAGCCCATCTCCTGCCACGGGGGCGCTCACCCGGGCGGATCTCAAATCACTTTAGATGGTACATTTCATTTAGACGGTCGGTAACGGTCGGTACGGTACGGTGCAATGTGTAGATGGCTCGCGGTCGCTCCCGCACTTTCTCTGATATAAGTTACCCCAAAAACTCAGTGAGGTGCCAACTACTTTTAAGCATTCAATTTCAATAGGACGTTCCACGGTATACCATTCAATCATTACTTTTCAATACGGTACGTCAATCCGTTGTTTCAAAGAAAAAGACACTAATGATGGTCGTGATAGACCGACTCACATACCAATAGAGTTATGCACAATAGCCCCACTCTGGAGACGTTCAAAGGCATTAACAACACTCCAAAGAGTTTCGCTTGTTGAAAAGTCAAGGCAGAAGCCTCAACATTGAATGTCGGTCCTGAGCAATGCTTTGAAGTCCAACAAATATGATACTGATCCATGCTTCGAGTATGCGGTAATTCCATAAAGTACACTTCTAAATTTCTAAAGTTAGAATTCTTTGTGACTTACGTTATCGAGCTTGTCGTAGCAAGACGAGGTTAGAGCTAGAGCTTCCAAGGAAGCTGGTGCATGAGGATTGATACCTGCAAACACAAGAAACAGCCAGTTAAAGAGCACGCTATTTTCTACCTATTTAACCTGATCGTTTTGATTTTCTAAACTGATTGAAACGTCGTCAAAAAGCATTCTAAATTTTTCTATAGGCTAGATATGTTGAAAATAATTTTTCTACAAGAGAAAATATTTTTATGAAGATTATTGTAAATTTTATAATTTTTAAAAGCCCAAAAACAATTTTAAAACTATATTTCAATTAGTAACGAAATTATTCAACAATTTATTCTGGATGCAATCTACATCGGAATGTTGCAAGTGAGCTGTCAAAATGACCGTCTCGGAGAGTACTATAGTATATATTTTTCTCACGTATCAGTGTACGTGAAAATAACAAGTTATGGATTTTTGAACGAAAATCAAGTATTTAACTTTTAGGCTTAAAAATTAATTCTGTAAAACCTAAGCGTCTGATTGTGATGAAACTAGTTCCATTGGGTCCAGAATGTCATTTCTGATTTTCTGGAGCCGGTTTTGTATTTTTATGACTTGTATATAATTAGTTATGAATTTAAAACCATTATTCCTTATATAATATTTTATAAAATATTAAAATACCATTATTATACGTGTACTTATATACGTTATCCGTATAAAATACGTTATATATAACTTACCCACCCTCTCTCTCTATCTCACATACGTGCATGGCGGGGGCCGCGCTCTTCGTCGACGTCGTTGGTGCGAGGGCGGAGGCGGTAGCGGCGGGGGGACAGCGTCGGAGGCGACGACGTCGGAGGGTGGCGCCGGTGGGGCGGCGACGGCGGAACAACGACGGAGCGGCTCGTCTACGACATTGTGCTCGTCGGAGGAGCTCGGGGGTCGTCGGAGGAGGAAGCGGGCGGCGATCTGAGGCGGTGTTGTCAGAAGCGGGTGGCGGGGAGATCGGTGGAGCGGCGGGTGACTTCGGGCAGCAGCGAGTGGAGACGTGGGCTTCGAGGGACGCTCGGGCGGCGCACGTGCGGAGCGGTGCTGCGAGGGGGCTTCGTTGGCGTCGTCGGTGTGAGGATCAGACTGCGACGAGGGTAGTGCTCGGAGAATTCGTCGGAGAGGAGCGGGGGCCTCGTCGTGTTGGTGGCAGCACGGAGAGCCTCCGACGATGCGGCGGTGGCGTCTCGACAGTCGTGGCAGAGTACAACGAGGTCGATTGGAGCCTGGGTTCGAGTACATACGAGAGGGGAGGGGCTCAAAGGTTGCTATCGGAGAAGCGACGACGCCACGGTGAGGGTGGCAGTGCCTCGGGGGCGAGGAGACGGAGACTTGGGGCACTTGAGGCGGTGGCGGGGTCACCGGAGCATGGGTCGGGCGAGCGTGGATCGGAGTGGGTGCTGGGTCACTATCGACGGCAAGAGCGTAGGAGAGAGGGAGAGTGAGTTTGGTGCTGCATGCGTGGGCCTGGACGAATACGAACGAGAGGGGAGGAGATGGGTGCGTGGGTCTTAGCGTTTGGGTAGCTGAGTGAGGAAAACGGGTTAGGGGTATTTAGAGGTTAATTAAACTAATTAAAAATTTTAACCTAATTAATACTAAGTTAAAGGAGTTTAATGATGTTAGGTGTGGGCTTGGACTAAGGTTAGAAAATGAGGGGAAGCATGAATCTCGTGGGTACTTACGGGTAGGGTTAGGTAGAGGTAATTAAGGGTAAGTAGTAAAAAGTAAAACCCTATTAGTGAAAGTATTTTGTAAAATACAAAAACGAAATTGCGATTTTGCCCCTACTAGTAAACGTGTCTGAAAAATTACGAAAACATACCCACGGGATCGTATCGTTACGAGGATCGCGAATACCCTGTCCGTTTCAGTGTTTGGGCTACGAAAATACTAGTTTTAGGCCAAAACGTTTAGGAAGCGGGTTTGCGGGTTCTCTATTGATTTGACTTCAAAAAATTACGAAATTAATGTGGGAAGCCCTAAAAGATCATAGAAGGATACTGTAAAAGTTTGAAAACGTTTTGAGAATGTTTGTATAGAAAATAAATTCATTAAGCCAAAATATCAATATCTGAAAATGAATTTTTATCAGATCTTTTAGAGGTATTTGATGAAACCCGATCTTATTAAAATAATCCGTAACTAGTCTGGTACTTCCAAATATATTTTTACGAGAAATTTTTGGAATCGTAAAAATCCTGACGAACCATTACAAAATAGTTTTAAAAAATTGAAAATACGTGAATAGTTGCATTGAAAAATACGGACCGTTACACGCTCAGATCGGATCGAGGCTCGTTCATCCTTTTGGCACAGATTGAAGCTCGTTCTGTTTTCGATCATCAGGTCGCCGTCCGAGCAGTAGCCCACCACCAATGTCTGCAAGAGCTCCACCAATAATGGCCCATCACCGAGCCACCCACTTTCTCCTCTCTGTTGGAATTTAACAGAAACAATTAAACAAATACAAATTGTATTTTGAGGGGGAAAGAGAAGAGAGGATCTCAGGTTTTTGGAGTCCTTCAAGGGCGATGCTTTGCTGGCTTTCAACAGAATGTCTGAGAGCGTGGCGACTGAGGCCGATCATTTTACGGTGGGTTTGCCGTTCGGACAGAGCTTGGCTCGCTTGGTGATGGGTCTCGCGACCTCGACAATGGGAGCCTCCTTGGAAGCGTCGACTCCGATCATCCGATGCAAGACCTGGCGGATCCTCATTGAGTCTTCATCCGGGTGCGCGAACACCTCGATGACCCCAGCATACTCCGGTCTCGACCAGGAAGTGGGAGCCCTTCCTGATCTTCACCGGGAAGAATCCGGGTCGAGCTTGATGGATGAAGTCGAGCCCCGCCGAGATCATCACTCTAGCCGAGCTGATCAAGGAAGGAGACGATGTGGGTTCTTCAAAGGATGCCCTCCTTGCTAAGCTTGGGAGAACGCCGCCGAGATCCAAAGCCGGGTGCAAGGAGACATGCCGAATAAAAGGGCCGGAGTTTGTTGCCCAAAATAATAGCGTCGAAGCCCCATGGGATCAGTTCGTGGCATCAGTGAGGCAAAGGGGTTCCTGGCATCAGCGATCCGCGTAGCCTTTCAGTAAGTAGTGGGGCCAAGTCCCCACTGGCTATGAAGCCGCGATCCGATCGAAGACGCCCTTGGCCAAGCCGCCGTGGAGGGGGGACCTACCTAATCCATCCAAGGTAAATGTCAAGCTCACCTTTGTTGACGTCCTCGCAGAGCTCGGGGAGCGTGTGCTGGATATGACGGTAGCTCGGCTGTCCGATGGTTGGTAAGACCGACTAATCGATGATGGCCTGGATCGACTGATCATCAGATTGCCTGTTCAATTCGCTGGGCCAAGTCAACGATCCGTCGGTTCGAGCTTCATGCGCTTCTTCGTAAGGTCGGGGAGCCATGGAAGGTTGAAGGGGGCGGTAAGGTTCCCTGCCGTCGCGTTCTCGCTCGGCTAGGTCTGAGTAAGATTCCCGCTGCGAGGTCGCATGCGACTATCGAGCTCAGATGGGGCGATCCGTCTGACACCATTGGTGCCAAGCAAGGAGAACGCCCCGCACCGAGGCCAATTGGTTGTGGCCGATCCTCTTCCCCATTTCTCCTGGAATGAGGCATTATCTCATCGCACTGCGGACCCCGTTTCGGTCTGAGGTGACCAAAGAGATATTTCGATTAAGAGAACAAATCCTCGTCGTCGGTGTGGTGGTTTGACATGGATATTGACTCGTTCCACAGACGGTGACAAATGTTTACGGGTGAATTTTTCCCGCAAATCGATAGTATGGAGGGTGCGGGGTCAACGCGGTCCAAGGGACACGCGGGACCCCCAGGATGTCGTAGCTGTCACGTGAGACAGAGATGACCCTTGGGGTTGGTCGAGGGCAGGAAGGCGCGGTTCCGTTCTTCGACGCGCCGAGGGGCAGCATCGACGGGATGACATCCTCCGGGATCTGTTGAAGGCGGAGTCGCTCGGTGAGGGATGCACGGGTCTTCGCGTCAGCCCGCCGAAGGGTAGCCTCGGTAGAACGATGGCCTCCTGGTGGTGGAGATGAGTAGACTCGAGGATGAGGGTGCTCGGCTCCGGTTGGGAGTACGCTGAGGGGTAGCCTCGGCGTCGCTGGATCTCCTGGACCTGAATAGACGAGAGAGCTCGTCAGGGGGGGGGTCAGACCTTGGTTCCGATCGATTCCCCTCCGATGCCAAAGTCAGATCTGGTCTGATAGATGCTCGGTGGGATCAGACTTGGTTCACGGAGAAGCCAAGCGCCGATCCTCCGGCCGAGCTATGGAGGAGAGATATCTTAGGTGGAAGAAGGTGTAAGATGGGGGTATGAGATACCTTCGTTGTAGATCATGAAGATCTGGTCCCCTTGGCATGACACATCCCATCCTTCATATACTTCAGCCCCTTGCGATAATGTGCCATTATTGCCTTCATTCATGGGAGCGTGCTGAGTGGGGAGCATTGACCCCCACTAATTGTACCCGTTTTGATGACGGGAAGAATGCCATAAAAGTGGCCATGATGGCTGGAGCGATGGCCTTTGGCGTTTGCCATATTTGGCGGGCCATGATGGCTAGAGAGTGATGGCCATCAAGCCGGGCCATAATTAGATAGCCATAATGTCTACAGAGTGATGGCCATCAAGCCGGGCCATAATTAGATAGCCATGATGGCTGGAGAGTGATGGCCATCAAGCCGGGCCATAATTAGCAAGCCATGATGGCTGGAGAGTGATGGCCATTAATTCGGGCCATAATTAGATAGCCATGATGGCTAGAGAGTGATGGCCATTAAGCCGGGCCATAATTAGATAGCCATGATGGCTAGAGATTGAAGGCCATTAAGCCGGGCCATAATTAGCGAGCCATGATGGCTGGAGAGTGATGGCCATTAAGTCGGGCCATATTTTCCTCCACTATTAAAGTGGGCAGTCATTTAGGCCTTTGTCTTGGGTGGAGAAGCACGACCCGCCCGTGAGATCCTGGGCCGGAGCCCAACGCCGGTTGACTTGTCGTAGTTGACCTGGCCCTTCCGGGCCAGGTCAAAATAGTCCTATCAAGAACCAAGCTCACGCTCTCGTGCTATTGCTGGTTTATAGCAACCTAGATTGGGGTCCACTCTCATGCAAACCCTAACCCAAGCCGCTAGCACAACTCTCGTGCAAACTCGAGTTACGATCTAGGTTATGATAGTTTGTATTCGTCCAATCTCTTGCAAACGAATATG
>CM061133.1:147744273-147819275 GCA_030789695.1 Scilla litardierei
ATTTATTTTCTTGGACCAAGAGCTCAATGAAATCATTGTCCTTAAGCCTGTGCTAAGAAGGTCATTTTAATGTCAATGAGAACATGTTTAGTCTGTCAATTAGAATTTTAAATGATATTCCTTTAACCAACCATTTTGACCAGTTAAGTTATTCTCATAGGATATTATGTTTTGGATTCCATCGGTAAACATAGAACTACCCTAGTTTAGCATAAGTTCAATTTTAAATATAGATAGAATTGCTTTTATTTAAGTATATCCTCCCATTATTTTTGCGCTCATTTTTAGCCATAATAATGAACGATTTAATTAAATTAAATTAAATGGAAAAGAGATCCAACCACCATGAGCCTCACAACCTTGAGTGTGCTCAACAAATTGCTTGAGTCTGCGATTGGTAGATGTCTCTTCATCAATCATATCATATATGATTCCATTATTGGTTTTTACCCCTAGCCACTTATGATCATGAGTGTGCTCAGCCAAATCACAATGACTAGTCTAGTCGCACCCTTGTTTTCGTATCTAGCCTAACTGACGCCCTCGCTCGGTTTGGGTTAAGTCTAGACTACATCTCATGCATTAAGAAGTTGGTTTCCATAAAGTATATATGACATAGCTTGAGTGTGCTCAACAAAAATAACAAAGAACCTATAGTTTCCAACCTCTAAAACAAGGAGGGTTACGGCTAATCTTGAAGAAGATTTTTAATATAATTGACTAGATATAATCGATGATGTCACATAATCATAATTTGCATCCTTGCGATACAATGGAATACGGCCAGGGATTTGGCTAGGCCAGGATTACTATCCCAAGTCAAGCTAGGGTGATCCTCAACACTAGTCAAAAAACACTGAACTGGATCATGGTCCATTGAAGGAAACTTATTATTCATATATGTCCCGTTCGATTAGAATTGGATTCATTAAAACTAGCTAATCCTATTAACTAATTGAATCCTAAAATTCAAATTATTAGTATTGGTTAATAACTTTTATTAATGTCCTTATCAAGTAAAAGGATTTTAAGGTGCTATCCTAATCATGTATTAGGCATTTTAAAGAATTCAAGTTACAACAATTTTAAATCATAGCCTTTTGTTCAAAATTATTATTAGAACAATTAATATAATAATTTGACGGGGCTACCCTAAACATGAATTTAATATGTTGCAACAATTTTTAAATCATAGCATGTCCTTCAAAATTATCATATAATTTTCTTATGGCTTTTACTGGCTATCCTAAAAGTCTTTCATGAATTATCTCATAATCAAAAAAAATAATATAACCATTAAAATATCAACTAAACAATTTAGCTAAGCATGCTACTTAAAATTATGTCATAAATCTAAGTTACACAATAATTATTAAATAATTATAAAGATCTAATTTTAAAATTATCACATGATTTTAAAATTAAATCTAGTTTTCAAAAACAATTTTCGAAAATAAAAACATTGCTTTAAAACGACATTTTTAAAGTTTAAATAAAACCCTCATCTCATGGAGAAGCATGCAGTAGGGTTTTACGGGTCCTTAAGGCTATAAATTCGACGTCTGGCCTAAGTTGGACGGACGCCAAAAACAAAACAGCAGTGGAAAATTAGACTTACAACAATTTTAAATCACTAGCCCTAAAGGGGAACAAACCCTAGCCAAGATCTCTACTATCCCAGGGTTGGGTCCGACCAACTCCTAAGGATAGATCTATCTAACATTTGCAATTATAAACGCATGAATATTTACTTTAAACTACATACCTTTCACTTCGTTTTCGCAGAATACGAAGCATCGGTTTCAGCAACATTTCGTTGGCCCCGCGTCGCTTCTCCCAAGCTGAACCGCGTCCCGATCCGCACATCGCCCAGAGCCGAACCGCTTTCCAAACCGCATCGCGTCCCGAGGCAAGCAACACCCTTGTCGCCGAGCTAACCACACGCCGAAGAAGATTTCACCTTGAGTGGATCATTCGTCAAGACTTTGGATCCGATCCGAGCTCCTTCGTATCTTTGCTAGAGCCCGAATAGGAGCAAGGAAGAATTTAGGGAGAAATAGAATAATTAATTAAAGCTCAGATCTGGGCTTGCTCACGTTTAATGGAGCTATTCATATCGGAGCTTGGGATGAGTTTCAAGAAGGGGGGTGACCCCTATTTATATAGGCAGCTAACCCCTCCTATTCACTCCATATCCGATGTGGGACTAAAAGTTTTGGAGAAAAAATTAATTAAATGTTGCCTTTTACAAAGGACAAACTTTAGCGAATTTTTCCTCCCTCATCGTTGAACTTCGCAAGTGATACAACCTATCAAATTGAAGAGTGTTGAATGGTGAATGCGTAGGAAGAAACGACACGTCATTTCGAGTTCGTTTAACACCTCAAAAGTGTGTCCAAATAAAGCCCAAAACTAGTTTTTCGCAAAAACTGCAGCCGTCGCACAAAACTGGGTTAAAACCCCTACTGTGGCCTACAGGCGGGTCGACGGGCGCCCGACCCGCAATGCCAAATTTGGCTTTTTTTCCCACTGTTTTGGCTCTATTTTGTGCGTTTGGGGTCCGTTTTTGACGCGGTTTGAACCTGCGTTTAGAGCGGGACGATCCCGTCATACAGGTAACTTTTTCCTCGCATTTATTATATTAAATATGCATGTAACATTTTACGACACATTTAGTTTCCTTTGCATCATATGCAAAATTCCCACATCTTATATTAATATCCATTTGCATCAAATACAAATGAACTGAGGGCATACATCCCTCAACACCAAGTTCCTTGACTCTTCCATCATCAAGCTTAGATGTCATATCATCATTGTATTTAAGCTTGCATTGACCATTATTGACTTGAATAACTACACTCACAAATCAACTCACAGAACATCATTAGCAACACTAATTATTTTCTTATCATCAAAACTAACTTAGGGGTGACGCAATAACCAATAGAGTTTAGGTTACCCGACAACCTTTGGGTCATGCACAAGTTTGAAGATCCCGAACCAGATCAAGATTTGGATTTGATTCAGGTCTGGTTAGGGTATGCCCCCTAAATGGGTCGGATCATACTCCACGGACCCAACCTGCTTGCCACCTTAACTTCTTGGCATGACAGCTTGGCAACTCAACATAATGGTGTGCAAGAGATGTTGCAAATATTCTGATATGATGTAAAACTAGGCTAAATTTTGTAAAACTAACGTGCACTTGTTTTTTTATAATATTACCCTAATTTATAAAAAACATGATATTACCTTAAACTTTTGAAGCTTTTAAAAACCCACACTACACTTTATTTTATAAAATTAACTAAAATTTTGGTGTATTTTCATAAAATTACCTAGAACTATGTCTTAATTTCATAAAACTATATTGAACTTTGAAAACCACAATACTACTAGGAAACTATAGCAAAGTTCTGGGTGGCATTTTGAAACTTCAAAAGGCCATTGTAGTATGGCGATTTTTTAAAAGTATAATTTAGTTGTATAAAACAAGCCAAATTTCAGGGTAATTTTACAAAATTTAGCTGATAAAAACTATGTTATATATCATCTTTCAGATATATAAACAATACATCGCATGCATCTTGACCCATCTAAAATAAATCAATGGTAACAATATGAACACTGAGACGATGCCTCAAAATCTCCTAGATAAGAACGATGTAATCTTTGCTAATCCTCACTGGCAGATAAAGTCACAATCCAATCTCCACCAAGACTTTTATAGCATTTTAGCTATGGAATCACATAAGCAGATAGATGTGACTATCTTACGCAGACATTATATGCTCTCTTGTATTGACTAATGTTATAGGAGAAGAGGCCCTAGTACATTTTATATATGCTTCTAATATACTTGCACACCAAGTAATCATAGCTATTGTCAGATCCTAAATCAGCACCCTAAGACTACACTTATAATAATCCCAATAGTAGACCAAAATCCTTGCTCTTATTAGGTTAGGTTTTGCTCCTTATTAGGTTGAACTCGCAACCATTGCAAGGGTAGGTTAAAGTTAAGGTTCAAGTTGGGTCCAACTACCCAAATCATGGTATATTCATACTAGACTGCGTGAGCCGACATAACTACTAAATCCATCTGACTATAAGAATAAAACAAGTTAACATACATGACGTATTCTTGAACTTTGTACCTGAACCTTACTTTACCTAAACCAATGATATATAATGGCAAGCAAATTGATTGTGTCTGAACTGGCTAAGATAGAACACATTAACGGTTCCAACTATGACATGTGGCACCGGAAAATCAAATACGGACTTATACATGACAATCTAGATAGTGTCATTGAGTCCACTGCTCCTGCTCTCCCTAAAAACCCCACTGAAGCTCAGAAGAAAGAGCTAGACTAGTGGACAATAAAGTCTCATGCTTATGTTTATGGATGATAGCCTAATAAAAGTGTTCGAAAATTGTAGTACTACCAAGGACATGTGGCAGACTATTAGGGAGAAATATGACATCACATCTGACGTGAACATACAACTCCTACTGCATAGGTATAATTCATGTCGTATGCAGGAAGGTGATAATGTCACCGAACACGTGAATAAGATGAATGTCATGGCTAAGGACCTAGCTACCGCAGGAACTGATATTCCTGAGAAGCTTTAGGTGGTAACTACTCTGAATAGTCTACCACCGTCACTTGATATGGCTACCACTACGCTTAGACTAAATGGAACCATTAAGCGTATAACTGACTTGCCAGCTCAGCTAGCAATGGAACAAGATCTTCTGGCTAGGAGGAAGGGCTCGGACGTCAACCTCGTACAGGAGGAAGAGGCAAATGCTGCTCAATACCGGAAGGCACAAGGGAACCAGTGTCTTGGACCTGTGAAACCCTCTTTCAAGGGATCCAGCCAGCAATCAGCACGCGGCAAGAAAGGATCTCCTGGATCTTGCTATATCTGCAGGAAGTATGGTCACTTCAAGGCCAATTATCCTCAAGCAAGGAATAAGGGAAACTCTAGACGCACAGAACAAGGAGGATCCAGAAAGCGGGAATTCATTGGCGCCATTGAATGTAACGCTGCAACAACTGATGCTGAAGGCTGGTGGATGGACTCGGGTGCAACCCGACATATAGCAAAGACGAACGAAGGAATAGTCGACTTCCAGGAACTGAAGAAGGGATACCAAAGGATATACATGGGGAATAGTACCTATCTGGATGTACAAGGTATTGGTTCATATAGATTGGATCTAGGAGACATCATCATGATCCTCAAAGATGTGTTTTATGCACCTGGCATAAGACGTAATCTGGTCTCTGTTTCGGCTTTGCTGAAGAAGGGTCTTGAAGTTAGATTTTACAACAATAGGGTCTCTATTGGGAAAGACAAAAAGGTGTTTGCTATGGGCAAGTTTGTGCCCGGTCATGATTTATTCTATCTTTCTGTTGTAAAATCTGATATAGGTAATAAATATAATGATTTGAATTATTCCTTGTGTCTTTTATCTTATTACGATCTTTGGCATATGAGATTAGGTCATCCTGGTAATAATAAGATGGACCAGTTAATCAAAATGGATTTATTACCGGAACTGACTGTTGGATATTGGACTCCCCGGATTTGGTTTTGGATGATGAACAAATATAAATATATTGTGAACTAACAATTTGTGAGCGCAGTTATGGAGATCGTCGCCAAATTCATATGAACATCTAAAGCGACGTCTCGAGACTTCTCAAAGTACGTGATCGTATGCCTAAAGCTTCGTTGAAGCTTATGGACCATTTTTAGAAGTCATGAAGATTCGATTGAAGCTTTTGAAGATGGTATCGTCAAGTTTTATTTATAGTCTTTTAATCTTCTTTCGTAGAATGTTAAGCCTTGAGTAGGTCTTACGGTTTAAATGTTCATAACGCTCCTATCTTAGAGCTAGGACTAGTAAGAAGTCCATACTAACTTTCCCGAAGCATGGCGCTTCGATTCGTGACTTCTTGTGCATGTTAGTTGGTTCAAGAAGAAGAACCAACCAACTAGATGGTGATCTAGTCGGTCGGCAATCCTTCTTGGACCGACTAGTTTGCTTTCCCAAATCATAGCTCTTTACTGTTTACAGTTAGTCGGTCTACGTTGACTCACCGACCGACTAGTTTGTGAACTAGTTGGTCAGTGATGCTTCTTTGATCGACTAGTTGAGCTTCTACTGTACATGCCTAGTTACGGTTTGTCATTAGTCGGTCTAAGTTATCTCACAGACCGACTAGTTATGAAACTAGTCGGTCGGCAAGTGTGATTTGACCGACTAGTTCCGTAAGTCTGAACTTCGACCTATTCCATGTTCACCAGTTAGTCGGTTCATGTTGATTGACCGACCGACTAGTTGATGAACTAGTCGGTCGGTGGTTGTTCTTTGACCGACTAGTTTGGTTCAGAATAAAGCCGTTGGAGCTTTAATTGAAACATTTTTCTCTCTCTCTCTCTCTCTCTTCTAACCTATATATACTTGATAAGCTGCATTCATTGCACTCAAGGCTGATATTAAGACAAGTTTAGATATCAAAGAGAAATCAATTCCAACTCATTCAAAGCTCATTCATTTCCAATCTTGAATCTCTCCTCACTCTTATTTCAAAAGAGAGATTCATTGATTATGAGCCTTCCAAGCCAAGTGCTTGATCCTAGGTCACCAACTACCACATAGCTCTCCATTGTTGGTCATCTTCTTGAAGCTAGGGTTTGGTGCCTCTTCATCTTCCCGAAAATCCGTTTTGTCCTAAATCGTAAGTTTTACTCAACGCATAGGATTTTGTCGGTAAGAATCTTTATTTCATTTACTTTGATATTGTAAGTTTCACTCTCGGTTGTGAGAGTGTGTTTTTTATTGTGATCCCGGGTTGTGGGAGTCACAAGTTCATTTGTGTATGATTTGACTTGTGAAGGTTTTTCACAAGTATTTCATAGTGGAAATCTTGAGTTAGGGTTTCTAACTCGAGTATCTGGAGGGGATCCTGGTGTTTGGGACGTAGGATCACCGGGAACAAGTCGGGGAGACTTGGGTGGATCCGAACCCAGTAATATCGTTTGTTTGCGCTTGTTTATTTGTTGTCGATTATTTACTATTCCGCATTTCCGCAGTAATTGGTAAAGTTTGCAAGGTAATTAGGAATTAGCCTCTTAATTATTTTAAAGTACTATTCACCCCCCCCCCTCTAGTACTTGTGCAGTAGCTTAGCAGGGCATTACATTTGGTATCAAAGCCAAGTCTATAGCTATGTCTGCCAACGACAACAAAAGCGTTCGTCCACCTTCCGACTATAGCAATTTCAAGAACCGTGAAGGAGCATCTTCGGTGATGGAAGGACATTCCTCAACGAGGCCTCCATTCTTCAACGGTACCAACTACGGGTACTGGAAATGCCGGATGGAAACTTTCCTCCGGAGTGCTTCACTATGGAGGGCCACGATGAAGGAATACGGCGAGCCCGCCGAAGAAGATTTTGAGAAGTGGACTCCCACGGATATCGTCGCAGAGGTAAGCAATGCCAAGGCAATGAACGCCTTGCAATGCGCTTTGGAGCCCGAGGACTTCAATAAGATATGCACATGTAAGAGTGCATATCAAATATGGAACTCCCTCCTCATTTTGCATGAAGGGACAAGTATGGTAAGAGACTCTAAACTCGTAGTAGTTAATAGAGATTACGAGTTATTTCATATGCTACAGGGCGAGAAGATGATGGAGTATTATACTCGCTTCGTCGACATCACAAACGAGTTGGAGGCTCTCGATAAAACCTACACCCAAAAGGAGAAAGTCTCGAAGATTATCGATGGACTTCCTTCTTGTTGGGAGAAACGGACCTTCGCCATCGAGGAAGGTAATGATATGAAAACTTATACCGTTGTTCAACTAATGGGTACCTTAATGTCATATGAGGTACGCAAGGATAGCAAGTTGAAGTTACAGGACAAGATGAAGTCATACCTAAAGCAAGATGAGCCAAAGAAGAAGGCTATTGCTTTCAAGGCCGCTCCATCAACTTCCACATCAACCGATGATGAAAACTCGGAAGACGAGTTGGACTTGGAGTCCATGGCACTCATGGCAAAGAAGTTCAATCGGTTCTTCCGGAAAGGTAACTATAAGAACAAAGCTAAATTTGGTTCTTCTAACGCCTCCTCTCCTTTGTGTTTCAAATGCAACAAGCCAGGACACATTAAAAGCGGAGTGTCCTCTAAACAAGCAAAAGGAGAAGTGGAAGGCGCCGAAGTTCGAAAAGTCCAAGAAGTACAAGAAAGGGTACAAGAAAGGAGACATTCACCGACTCCGAGGATTCCTCAAGCGGAGAGTCGGATGATGAGCAAGTGGAGCAAGCACACATGTGCTTCATGGCGAGAGAGGAGCATGATCAAGGATCTTCCTCCTCCGATGATAGGGACAACGAAGGTGATGAGGTAACGATGGATGACCTTAGAAATGCTAATGAGCAATTATGGTCTAAATACTCTAAATTAGTAAATAGATATACTAAGGTAAAAGATGATTTAGCTAGCATCCAAACCTCGCCTAAAACTATCATCACCAACAACGACACCGTTGTTGAAGAGTTGAGAAATGAGATTGTAAATCTCAAATCTCAACTTGAACATGTTAGCATTGAAGATTCGGAGGAACACAAGATAGTGGATTTGACTTCTCAAAACTCGACTTTAAGTATTGAGAACGAGAATCTCAAATCTCGTGTTTATGTGCTCACATCGCAAGTATCCACTTTGGATGCTTCTATATGTTCTCTCAACGAGAAATATGAGTGCACATTGGGCCGAATCAATGAATTCAATAAGGGTAAGGGCCATTTGGATAATATCCTAAATGACTTACTTCCGGCCAAACACCACATTGGCTTGGGGTATAAGTTGGGAAATTCATCCAAGTCGGCCACTACCTTTGTTAGGCCAACTTCCGATGCTTCGACGAGTGGTAGCAAACACTCTATTGGTAGTTCAACTACCAATGGTGCTTCCTCCTCGTACACACCCTCGTTTGGAAAGAAACCCACTTTGGGTGGACCTCCAAAGAAGGGTCATGCCTACATGTACACAAATACCATACCACGTAGGAACACACGTCCTACTCCACCGGCTCACACATATGATGATTTTTATGCACCACATCCACGGGCACGTGCACACAATGTGAGACACCCTCACGCACGTGTTCCCCCACATGCATATGTTCATCCACATCATCGTATGAATAATTATGCACATGCAACATTTCATCATGTTCCTTATGCCTATCCACGACATGCATCACGTAGAAATCAACAACGTATGCATGCACCCAATAGGATGAGGGCTCCTAAAATATTCACAATTTGGAGCCCAAAGGACACAAGCATGGATGAAAAACAAGTTTACATGAATGCTTATTTTTTCGAATGTTGTGCATAGTAGTAATTATGTGGTAAAGTCTAAGTCCAATTGGACTTGGCTTCCAAAGGTCTAATCTTTTGGACCCAATGACATTGGGTACCATGATACGATATTTCATATCTATAGGTACTCAAGAGAAAGAAACGGAGCAACAACGATAAATTTAGCTCCAAGAGGAATTGGATACTCGATAGCGGGTGTTCAAAACATATGACAGATGACGCTCAATTGCTCTCCGGAGTGGTTCCCATTGCAAATGGAAACCGGGTAGTCTTTGGAGGCAACGAGAGCGAAACCATCATAGGTGTTGGTAAAGTGGGTAATCCTTCTAAACCCTTAATAAGTGATGTTTACCTTGTTAAAGGATTAAACCACAATCTTATTTCAATAAGCCAATGTCACGACCCGCTTCCCTAAAATGGAGGCGAGACGTGAAAAGGTCCGCACGAGAGTGGGGCTGTGAAGCCCCAAACCCGATAAGCGTCAATAGAACATAAGCAGGTCCCTGTAACCACAACGGAACAACAATAATAACACAAGGAGAGACTGAAATAAAATCTCACATCTCATAAATTGTCCAACATAAAAATAAGTCCAACATCCAGAAAAGCCACCAGGCTAAAAGAAAGAGTCTAAAGGCCTAGAACAAGGCCAACAAAAGCAACGGCATAACAAAGTATAGGTGCTACGCACCGATAACAAAACAACTGTCTAAACAAAAGGGAAACACAACGAAAACACTAGGACTGGTCCCCAGTGTCCACGTACTCCCCGTCAAACACAAGCTCGGGCTCGGCGTCGGCAAACACCTCGTCCTCAACAAGGTACTCAGGCTCAGGATCTAACATGTGTCACCCAAAAGAGTAAAGGGGCACATGTCAGCAAGTCTAAAAGACTTGGGCAAGGAAACTGAAAGTAAGGCAACTAGCAACCTAGCAGTTATAGTATGCATGACATGGCAGTTATAACATGAGTGCACAATCAAGACATGGCAAGACAATTTGTACAAGAGAACAATCATCGGGACGAGACAAGAGTAGCCAAGCTACTATCAATCTCAATCAATTTACTATTCACGTTGTTTGTAGATGTTTACGCCTTACAGCTGAATGGTTTCACATTCACGCTGATTGGCCGCTTAACACTACCCCAAACCCAGAGTTTATGCCTTACCACTGCAGTTGCTGATCGGACAGACTCCCAGTTGATTGGCCGCTTAACTCTTACCCCCAATACCCACACGTAATGGAGCCAGGGTCCCCGCACATGAGCTCAGCAAGTGAGCCGGGGTTGCCCCGCACATGAGCTCGCATTCTTAAACATTTGGCGTAGGGGTGCACCTAGCCGGAAACAAGCAATTCGGGCATTGGCTATCAACCAACACATGGCCCGCTTCTGGAACACGAGCCAGGAACACAAGCATTGTAGCGAAGCTACGCAATCACAGAAACACTTAAAGAATGCAATGACATGACAATTAATTTGCGTATCGTTAATGGAAAGTAAACATGACATGGTAATTGTGCAACATGATATATGTCGGAACTAGCTTCGTTGTCAAGCTAGTTCCCCAATTTGCGCCTAGGCGAGTATCATTTCGGCGCCTAGCCTCTTTTACGCCTACAACAAGCAAATGGCCTAAACTCTAAGTGGCAAGTTTCACTTGCCTAGCACCGGGGATGACGATCACGAAGGTTCGTCTCGCGGATGCTAATCTACGGGGGAAATCGCTGTTAAGGGGAAACAATCATCAAACAACATGAAATTTCATTAGGGTTTCATAAAAATACAAATAGGTTATGAAAACATCGAGAGATCGATTTCTTACCGAGAGGAAACGGAAGAAACACTTCGGAGAACCCTAGGACCAGATCTGGAAACAAATGGAGAAGTTTGGAGAATTAGGGTTTTTGGGGGATTTTGGGGGTTTGATGGAGATTTGGGGAAAATGAGAGGTAGATAGAGTTGATGGAGGGTTTAGATGATGAATCTAGGGCTTGGGATGAAGGAATAGGGCTTGGAGGAAGATGGGGGCTCAATGGGGGGAGATTTTAGGGTTTTGGGTCGAGTGGAGGAAGAAGAAAACGTTTGGGAGGGGTATAAATAGGTTGGGCTGGCGGCTGCCCAGAAATTAGGGGTTTAACACAGATTAGTCGGTCAAAGAGAAACCACTGACCGACTAGTTTGGCAACTAGTCGGTCGGTCGACCAACGCAGACCGACTAAGTGTAAACAGTAACTTCTGAACGAAAATAGGATTTAGATTTAGTCGGTCCATGAACAAATACTGACCGACTAGTTTAGCATCTAGTCGGTCGATGAACGTTCTTAGACCGACTAAGAATAAACAGTAACTCGACTGTACAGTAGAACCAAGAATTAGTCGGCCTGAGTACAAAACTTAACCGACTAGTTTAACAACTAGTCGGTCGAAAGATGAACTTAGACCAACTAAGAATAAACAGTACTGATACTAAAATTTAGATGATGTGTTAGTCGGTTAAAGAAGCATTGCTGACCGACTAGTTTGCAACCTAGTCGGTCAACCAACGTTCTTAGACCGACTAACGATAAACAGTAACTCCTGAGAAATTTAGAAAGCCAACTAGTCGGTCCAAGAAGGATTGCCGACCGACTGGATCGTCATCTAGTCGGGCGGTGCCCCTTCTTATACCGGCTAATAAGCACCAAAAGTTCCGATACGGAGCGCGGGGCCCCATGATCGATTCCTAAGACTCCTAGGCTTGATCTAATAGTAAGATACGACCGTTATGAAGTCCGTTACGAATGACATACTTCGAAATCGACAATCCTAAGGAAGAAACGAGAAAATACGACGAATCGATCGAAAATGAAAGCTACGGAGACGAAAACCACACATGAGGAGAAAATCCACCAAAACATATATTATATTATAATAAATCCAGATACAAGAAAACCAGTCGTTACATCCACCCCAACTTAAGAAAAATTCCTTCCTCGGAATTTCCAAACACTCACGTGTCCGGAAACAAAAGTGGGAAACGCTTTCGCATCTCATCCTCATTCTCCCAAGTAGACTCTCCAGGTGAGCCGTGTCGCCACATCACCCTCACAAGATTGACAATCTTGTTCCGAAGCGACTTCTGACGCCTGTCCAGAATCTGCACTGGATGCTGGTCATACGTCATATCGGGGCGAACGGTAATCTCCGAAAAATCCACAGCATGAGACGGATCGCTAATGTATCGACGAAGCTGCGACACATGGAAAACATTGTGAACTCCTTCCAAAGATGGCGGCAAGGCCAAGCGATACGCTACCTCGCCTACCTTCTCCAAAATGTCAAACGGTCCAATGTATCGCAGGCTCAACTTCCCTCGCTTCCCGAAACGAATCACACCGCGATTCGGGGAAATCTTCAAGAACACATGGTCGCCCGGCTGAAACTCCAAAGGACGACGTTTAGCATCTGCCCAATGCTTAAAACGGTCCTGAGCATTCCTCAACCTCTCCCGAATATTCCTGACGATATCCACGGCCTCCACAATCATCTCAGGTCCCAACAGCTCCCGATCACCAACGTCATCCCAACTCAATGGCGATCGACATTTCCTCCCATAAAGAGCGGCGAAAGGCGCCATGCCAATACTCGCCTGGAAGCTGTTGTTGTAAGAGAACTCCACCAAATGTAGATGGTCCTCCCACGAACCCTTGAAATCCAACATGCACGCCCTCAACATGTCTTCCAAAATCTGAATCGTCCTCTCGGACTGGCCATCCGTCTGCGGATGGTACGCTGTGCTGAAACTCAGACGCATACCCAAACTCTTCTGCAAACTCTGCCAGAACTGAGATGTGAACCTCGTGTCTCTGTCCGACACGATACTCACGGGGACTCCATGAAGTCGCACGACCTCCTGCACAATTCACGTCACATCACTATCCCAACTAGGAAAAAGGAAATAAAAACGGAGAGTAAAAGAATTTTACCTCCATATATCTCCTCGCTAGCGCCCAGTGGACTGTCCCACTCGGAACGGAATAAAGTGCGCAGATTTGGTCAATCGATCTACGATCACCCAAATCGCTTCATTCTGCTTCGGACTCCGAGGTAGTCCAGTCACAAAATCCATAGTGATGTGTTGCCATTTCCACTCCGGAATCGGAATCGGTTGTAGCAACCCGGCCGCACGCTGATGCTCCGCCTTCACTTGCTGGCAAACCAAGCACTTGGCTACACTCCGAGCCACGCTTCTCTTCATACCATGCTACCAATAATTCAGACGAAGATCCTGCTACATCTTGGTGCCACCAGGATGCACAGAATACGGCGAACTGTGTGCCTCCACCATCAGCTCCTCTCTAATATCTCCAGCTGGCACACACAACCTGGCTCCAAACCTCAACGAGCCATCCTCATGAATCAAAAAGTCAGTCCGCAGACCGGCTTCCACCTGCTCCCGAATCTTCACCAGCTTCGGATCCTCAGCCTGGCCAGCCTTCATCCGATCCACGATCGTCGACTGTACCTGCATGTACATCAACGACGAAGCCTCCCCAGGAAGAACAATCTACACACCAGACTCACAAAAATCCTGCTGCAATCTCCACTGCGAGGTCAAAATCATCACCGCTGGAAGCCTACTCAAAGCATCTGGAACCACATTCACCTTGCTAGGGTGAAACAGCAAATCAATCTCATAATCTGCCATAAGCTCCAACCATCGACGCTGTCGCATGTTGAGCTCCTTCTGAGTGAAAATATACTTCAAGCTTTTGTGATCGGTGAAAATCTTCACTTTCTCACTCAGCAGGAAGTGCCTCCAAATCTTAAGAGCAAACACAACGGCAGCCAACTCCAAATCATGCGTCGGGTAATTCTTCTCATGAACCTTAAGCTGACGAGACGCATACGCCACAACATGTCTGTGCTGATGCAACACACAACCTAGACCCTTGCCAGAAGCATCGCAAAAGATCTCAAATCCACCGCTGCGATCAGGCACAACAAGAATAGGGGCCGTCGTCAACCTCTCCTTCAGAACGCCAAAAGCATTCTCACAATCACCCGACCAAACAAAAGCAACATCCTTCCGCGTCAACCTGGTCATTGGCTCCGCAATAGGGGAAAAGTCCTTAATGAATCGTCGATAGTAACCAGCAAGTCCAAGGAAACTCCGAATCTCAGACGCAGACGACGGAACAGGCCACTCTCTGATGGCCCTAATCTTCTCGGGATCCACTGAAATACCATCTCCAGTCACCACATGCCCAAGAAAAGCAACTCTATCCAGCCAAAACTCGCACTTCGAAAACTTAGCATACAAACGATGCTTCCTCAAAATCTCCAACACCGTCCTTAAGTGCGAGGCATGCTCTTCCTCCGACTTCGAATAGATCAGAATGTCGTCAATAAAGATAACAACAAACTTATCCAAAAAGTCGTAGAAAATCAGGTTCATCAGATTCATGAAAACTGCGGGTGCGTTAGTTACGCCGAAAGGCATAACCACAAACTCATAATGTCCATACTTCATCCTGAACGCTGTCTTCGGAACATCATCCTTCTTCACCTTCAACTGATGGTAACCACTCCTCAAATCCAACTTAGAAAACACCCTCGAACCTCCAAGCTGATCAAAAATATCATCGATGCGAGGCAACGGGTATTTATTCTTGATGGTCACCGCATTCAACTCCCGATAGTCCACACACATGCGACGCGAACCATCCTTCTTCTTTACCAGCAACACCGGTGCTCCCCACGGAGACACGCTAGGATTAATATAACCCTTCTGCAAAAGCTCATCCAACTGCTTCCGCAACTCCTCCAATTCTGCAGGTGCCATACGATACGGCGCCTTCGAAATCGGTTGCACACCGGGAATGAGATCGATAGAAAATTCTAAAGCTCGATCAGGCGGCAAACCAGACATCTCCTCGGGGAAGACGTCGCCAAAATCTCGCACCACAGCTGGCCACTCCAGCTCCATCTGCATAGCCACAGCCTCCACCGGCCTGGCCCGAAATCTGACAGGACCGAGCGAACTGCTACAACGATTGAACTCAAATACTGGATGTCCGGGAATCTTGAACACCACCTTCTTTCTCCGACAGTCGATCGTAGCATAGAAGCTCGCAAGCCAGTCCATCCCAAGAACTGCATCATAGTTGATGATGTTGTGGACAATGAAATCAGCAAAAAGCTCATGTCCACAGACCACCAACGAGCAAGAATTGCACCCACGATGCACCGAGACCACGCCATTCCCTGTAACGATATTCCAACTATTGGAAAGAGGGGACGTCGACAAGGAATGCCTCTCCACGAAGCTCCGAGAAATAATGCACATCGATGCACCAGAGTCAAAGAGGACTCGTGCAGGAAATGTGCAAACCAAAACCACACCTAATCAATCAATTTAACAATCAAACCCTAGTCTAGCAAACAATAATGCTCAAGCAAACAACACAATCTATCAATCAAAACCAGCTAGGAAAGTAACAGCTAGATTGAGCATTACCTGTGATAACCTCATCCACAACCTCGCTCTTCGCAGTGGTCATCAGAAAAGCCTGCCTCCTTGGCGGAACAGCCTGCCGAAAATCCTGCCCCTACGGAACAAGAGCTGCTCCACGTCCAGTAGGAACAGACGCTCGCTGCTGCAATGGCTGTGCTGCAACAGGTGCCCTCCGCAGCTGATTCGCATGCCGACAATCCTTCGCGACATGGGAAGCATCACCACAAACCAGACACTGGCCCAGAAACTTCCGACACTGATCATTGATGCGGCCAGGCTTGCCGCAGAAATGGCAAGTCTTCAGAATAGGCCCTCCTGGCCTCTTAAACTGAGCAGACTGATTAGGCCTGAATCCAGGTCTAACCACAGCTCTCGCCTGTTCCACAGGCCTCTTCCCAACACCAACAACAGACCCCCTCCTCTGGTTCACGAGCAGCTCCTGCCTCTTGGCTGCTACTAGAACCTTCTGATAAGACTCCCGGTCAGAAGAGGTCACAAAACTCTGGAGCTCCGAAGCAAGTCCCTGCAGGAACCTCTGAGCTCTCTCCTCAGCGTCCTGCACCATCTTCGGTGCAAACCGACTCAGCCTCATGAACTCTTGGTGATATAAGTCCACCGACGAGCTTCCTTGCTTCAAATCGATAAAACGCTGCAGCATCTCTTCCCTGGCAGCTTTCGGGAAGAACTCGCCCTCAAATCTGGCCTTGAAGGTAGTCCAAGCTATCGACTCCACCAACATCTTCTCTTCCACATCCCACCAATTCCGAGCATTATCCTTGAGTTGCCTCTTCGCCAAATCAACCCATCCAACCGGGGTGATCTTGGCCATCTTCAGATTGTTCTCGATGTTCCGAATCCACTCATCGGAAGCCAGAGGACCCTCAGACCCATCAAAATATGCGGGACCTAGCTCCCGAAATTGCTTCGCTCCTGGCTCAGAGCGAGGGGCATCCGGAAGAGCCCGGGCAGCTCGAGCAAGTGGAGCATTCTGGACTTGCAGGAGCACGCCCTACTGCACTTGCATCATCTGGAGCATCATCCGCATCATCTCACCGTTGGTGGGTTCCCGCTCGGGCTCCTCATCATGAGGGAGCGCACCACTACCTCCACCACGGGTGAATCGTCTTCCTGCCATCTAGTGACACAGAAAACGAATCAGATTAGACTCATAGCTTATGACTCGGACGTCGAACTTAGTTTATTGGACATCTAGTATTATTATCGCTATTCTGATAATCGCAGTTACAGAAGGACCTGCATGGGCCACCAACAAAACCTGTCACGACCCGCTTCCCTAAAATGGAGGCGAGACATGAAAAGGTCTGCACGAGAGTGGGGCTGTGAAGCCACAAACCCGATAAGCGTCAATAGAACATAAGCAGGTCCATGTAACCACAACGGAACAACAATAATAACACAAAGAGAGACTGAAATAAAATCTCACATCTCATAAATTGTCCAACATAAAAATAAGTCCAACATCCAGAAAAGCCACCAGGCTAAAAGAAAGAGTCTAAAGGCCCAGAACAAGGCCAACAAAAGCAACGGCATAACAAAGTATAGGTGCTACGCACCGATAAAAAAACAACTGTCTAAACAAAAGGGAAACACAACGAAAACACTAGGACTGGTCCCCAGTGTCCACGTACTCCCCGTCAAACACAAACTCGGGCTCGGCGTCGAACAAACACCTCGTCCTCAACAAGGTACTCAGGCTCAGGATCTAACATGTGTCACCCAAAAGAGTAAAGGGGCACATGTCAGCAAGTCTAAAAGACTTGGGCAAGGAAACTGAAAGTAAGGCAACTAGCAACCTAGCAGTTATAGTATGCATGACATGGCAGTTATAACATGAGTGCACAATCAAGACATGGCAAGACAATTTGTACAAGAGAACAATCATCGGGACAAGACAAGAGTAACCAAGCTACTATCAATCTCAATCAATTTACTATTCACGTTGTTTGTAGATGTTTACGCCTTACAGCTGAATGGTTTCACATTCACGCTGATTGGCCGCTTAACACTACCCCAAACCCAGAGTTTACGCCTTACCACTGCAGTTGCTGATCGGGCAGACTCCCAGTTGATTGGCCACTTAACTCTTACCCCCAATACCCACACGTAATGGAGCCAGGGTCCCCGCACATGAGCTCAGCAAGTGAGCCGGGGTTGCCCCGCACATGAGCTCGCATTCTTAAACATTTGGCGTAGGGGTGCACCTAGCCGGAAACAAGCAATTCGGGCATTGGCTATCAACCAACACATGGCCCGCTTCTGGAACACGAGCCAGGAACACAAGCATTGTAGCGAAGCTACGCAATCACATAAATACTTAAAGAATGCAATGACATGACAATTAATTTGCGTACCGTTAATGGAAAGTAAACATGACATGGTAATTGTGCAACATGATATATGTCGGAACTAGCTTCGTTGTCAAGCTAGTTCCCCAATTTGCGCCTAGGCGAGTATCATTTCGTCACCTAGCCTCTTTTACGCCTACAACAAGCAAATGGCCTAAACCCTAAGTGGCAAGTTTCACTTGCCTAGCACCGGGGATGACGATCACGAAGGTTCGTCTCGCGGATGCTAATCTACGGGGGAAATCGCTGTTAAGGGGAAACAATCATCAAACAACATGAAATTTCATTAGGGTTTCATAAAAATACAAATAGGTTATGAAAACATCGAGAGATCGATTTCTTACCGAGAGGAAACGGAAGAAACACTCCGGAGAACCCTAGGACCAGATCTGGAAACAAATGGAGAAGTTTGGAGAATTAGGGTTTTTGGGGGATTTTGGGGGTTTGATGGAGATTTGTGGAAAATGAGAGGTAGATAGAGTTGATGGAGGGTTTAGATGATGAATCTAGGGCTTGGGATGAAGGAATAGGGCTTGGAGGAAGATGGGGGCTCAATGGGGGAGATTTTAGGGTTTTGGGTCGAGTGGAGGAAGAAGAAAACGTTTGGGAGGGGTATAAATAGGTTGGGCTGGCGGCTGCCCAGAAATTAGGGTTTTAACACAGATTAGTCGGTCAAAGAGCAACCACTGACCGACTAGTTTGGCAACTAGTCGGTCAGTCGACCAACGCAGACCGACTAAGTGTAAACAGTAACTTCTGAACGAAAAAAGGATTTAGATTTAGTCGGTCCATGAACAAATACTGACCGACTAGTTTAGCATCTAGTCAGTCGATGAACGTTCTTAGACCGACTAAGAATAAACAGTAACTCGACTGTACAGTAGAACCAAGAATTAGTCGGTCTGAGTACAAAACTTAACCGACTAGTTTAACAACTAGTCGGTCGAAAGATGAACTTAGACCGACTAAGAATGAACAGTACTGATACTAAAATTTAGATGATGTGTTAGTAGGTTAAAGAAGCATTGTCGACCGACTAGTTTGCAACCTAGTCGGTCAACCAACGTTCTTAGACCGACTAACGATAAACAGTAACTCCTGAGAAATTTAGAAAGCCAACTAGTCGGTCCAAGAAGGATTGCCGACCGACTGGATCGTCATCTAGTCGGTCGGTGCCCCTTCTTATACCGGCTAATAAGCACCAAAAGTTCCGATACGGAGCGCGGGGCCCCGGGATCGATTCCTAAGACTCCTAGGCTTGATCTAATAGTAAGATACGACCGTTATGAAGTCCGTCACGAATGACATACTTCGAAATCGACAATCCTAAGGAAGAATCGAGAAAATACGACGAATCGATCGAAAATGAAAGCTACGGAGACGAAAACCACACATGAGGAGAAAATCCACCAAAACATATATTATATTATAATAAATCCAGATACAAGAAAACCAGTCGTTACAGCCAACTTTGTGACAAAGGTTACAAAGTTAGCTTTGCGAAAGGAATGTGCCATATTTTAAGAAAAGATAATAATGAATTATTGTTTTCCGGCACACGCCATAAGGATATATACATCCTAGATCTTCCAAGATCACATAAACAATGTCTCATTGCCAACATAAGTGAACAACACTTATGGCATAGACGTTTCGGTCATGTGAACTTTGGAACACTATTTAAGATTTCCAAGTTAAATTCTATTAGAGGCTTCCCTAAGCTTGGCTTTCAAAAGAAAAGCTTTTGTGACTCGTGTCAACGAGGCAAGCTTCCAAAATCTTCATTTAAACCTAAGAAAAGCATTTCTTCTAAGCGGCCTCTAGAGCTATTACATCTAGATTTATTTGGGCCAACTAGAGTTGCTTCATTAGGTAATGCTAGATATGGACTTGTCATCGTTGATGACTTTTCTAGGTTTACTTGGGTATTTTCATTATGTAATAAAAATGAAGCTTTTGAAAACTACACAATCTTTGTTAAGAAAGTACAAAATCTCTTAGGAACCACCATTGTCACTATTCGTAGTGATCATGGAGGAGAATTTGAAAATGAGTCGTTTGAGACATTTTGTGATGAAGTTGGTATTACACACACCTTTTCATTCCCTCGTGCACCTCCTCAAAATGGTGTTGTTGAGAGAAAGAATAGGACTCTAGTGGAGTGTGCTCACACTATGCTTGATGATAGCCAACTTGGCCATCAATTTTGGGCAGAAGAGGTACACACCGCTTGCTATGTGTTTAATAGAATACTTTTGAGGCCCGGCACTAAACAAATTTGTTATGAATTGTTGTTTGGTAGGTTGCCTCAAGTTAAACATTTTCGTGTTTTCGGCTCAAAATGTTTTATTAAGAATACGTATGGTAGTTTGGACAAATTCGATCCAAGATCCGATGATGGGATATTTGTTGGATATTCTTCGCGTAGCAATGCCTACCGGATATACAACAAACGAACCTCAACGATCGAGGAATCGCTTCATGTTTCATTTAATGAAGGATTTGTTCCAACTAGAATTACTAATGATGATGACTCTATGGATGTCTTATGTGATTCAATTGGTAATTCTAATTCTAATAATTCTATTGATTCTATTGAGACTAACCCAACTAATGAAGTTGTTGAGAATGTTCCTAGTGATCAAGGTATTCCCAAACGGCTTCATACCGTTCGTGACCATCCCCATGAGCAAGTCATTGGCAATATCCATGATAGTGTCAAGTCGAGATCGCAAGTGAACTACTTCGCTCATTGTGCCTTTGCCTCCTCGATAGAGCCAAAGAATGTTAATGAAGCGTGTGAAGATGACGCTTGGATCCTTGCCATGGAAGAGGAACTCATTCAATTCGAGAGGAATGAGGTTTGGGAGCTTGTTCCATTGCCATCGAAGAACCACACCGTCATAGGGACAAAGTGGATCTTCAAGAACAAGACCGACGAAAACCAAGTCGTCGTCCGGAACAAAGCTCGGTTAGTAGCTCAATGCTATCGGCAAGAGGAAGGTATCGATTTCGAAGAATCCTTTGCTCCGGTAGCTAGATTAGAATCAATTAGATTATTATTATCTTTTGCATGCCATAAGGATTTTAAATTATTTCAAATGGATGTTAAAAGTGCGTTTTTAAACGGAGATGTTGTTGAGGAAGTTTATGTTTCTCAACCTCCGGGTTTTATAAATGAAAAATTTTCAAATCATGTTTTTAAACTTAAGAAATCACTTTACGGTTTGAGACAAGCTCCTCGAGCTTGGTATGACCGTTTAAAGAATTTTCTTTTGGATTTGGATTTTAAAATGAGAGAAGTTGATTCCACATTATTTGTTAAGTATTCGAATAATGATATAATGTTAGTTCAAATTTATGTTGATGATATCATTTTCAGTGCTACTAACTTTGCTCTTTGCGAAGAGTTTTCTAATGTGATGAAGGATCAATTTGAGATAAGCCACATGGGTGAGCACAAGTATTTCTTAGGTCTCCAAATTCGCCAAATGGACGATGAAATCTTCATCCACCAAACGAAGTATACGGTGGAGTTGCTTAAGCGATTTGGAATGGAGAATGCCTCCAGGAAAAAGACTCCAATGCGTACGACTACGCATCTTGATAAGGATACAAGCGGTAAAGATGCGGACATTCGTCTATATCGAGGTATGATAGGTAGTTTACTATATCTTACCGCAAGTAGGCCCGATATTATGTTTGCAGTATGTGTATGTGCTCGTTATCAGTCTCAACCTAAGGAGTCTCACTTAGTAGCGGTAAAACGTATTTTCCGTTATCTAAGTTACACACTTGATTTTGGATTACTTCATCCAAAATCTAGCACGTATGAGTTAATCTCATATAGTGACGCAGATTATGCGGGATGCAAATCCGACAGGAAAAGTACTAGAGGCACTTGCCATTTTATAGGAAATTCTCTTGTCTCTTGGTTTTCCAAGAAGTAGAATTCTGTATCACTTTCAACCACCGAGGCGGAATACATTGCCGTCGGTGTCGCGTGTGCTCAAGTTCTTTGGATGAGACACACACTTAAAGACTTTGTTATAAACTGTGATACTTGCCCTATCATGGTGGACAACCAAAGTGCAATATGTCTCTCTAAGAACCCGGTACACCATTCCCCTTCGAAACACATAGATGTCCGACACCATTTCTTAGATGATCATGTTGCTAAAAAGGACATCATGTTAGTGTACGTTGAAACCCAGAAGCAAATCGCCGATATTTTCACGAAACCCCTAAAGGAAGACTCCTTTATGCAGTTACGTCAAGAATTGGGCATTATGGGTGAATCCGAGATTTAGGATTCATTTTTATTCAATAATCTTGCATGCTATTCATTTCATTATATTTGCACATGCTAGATTTATTGGAATTTTCTGGATTTTTCGTTGAATTTTCGGAATTTATGCTCGATTTGTTCGTAAACGTCAAATTTCAGATTTTCGATGTTTAATGGGGTAGTATAATGATTAATGAGAGTATTTTGATGTTTCGTCCAAGTGCGATTAGGAGAGAAATCAAAATTTCAAAATTTTCAATTTTTGGACTCTCTTAGTCGGGCCAAGTTCATTGGCCGACCGACTAGATTAAGATCTAGTCGGTCAGTGGATGAGCTTAGACCGACTAATTCTTGTCAGGAATTTTGGCTTCAGTTACTTTTTACAACTAGTCGGTTCAAGCTCATTGACCGACCGACTAGATCGTGATCTAGTCGGTCAGTGCTTGAACTGTGACCGACTAGTGGTGACGGGGACAGTTGCGTCTTTTCGACTTTCGACCGACTTAAATGAAATCTAATCGATTTCTTTTCATTCAAGTCGATCGAATCCTTCCCTCTCCAGCCAAAACCCCCGACCCTTTGGCCTTCCTCCCTCTCCGATCGTCGATTCCGACCAACTCCGACCATCTCTCCGGCTGTCGACCTCCTCCTAGGTGATCTCTCCTCCCTCTCCTAGCTCTAGGGTTCATTTCCTGTGCTTAGGGTTAGGGTTTCACTTAATTTCGGCTAGGGCTTCTACTTAGGGTTTCTTCGATTTGATCTCTTGTGCGTCGTGTCTTGCTCCGATTATGGCAAGAACATGAATCCCGATCCGTCCTTCGAGCCCTTTGCCTATGACCATAGAGCCATCCCCTACGGATCCCGATCAACCTACGCGAACCCCTCCTAAACGCCGATCGAAGACCACCCAACCCTCTTCGTCTTCGCCTCCTCTTAAGCGTAAGAGGACGGCGACAGTGAAGCCCCGATCCCAATCTCAGCCCAAGACCAAGCATGTGTCATTCCGTGCCCCCCTCACCTCCTAATTCCGACATGGAATACATACCCGAGACTGAGCCTGGCCATAGGGATCCTACACCCCCTCCTAGGCAACCTGAGTCTAGCTCCCGACCCCGTACTTCCACTCGTCAGCCTAATGGAAAGGGTCCATTGCCGGTTGGCGGTGTCGATATCTCGTTGTGTCGCGACGACCCTATGTGTCTCGCGGCTTACAACCGTATCGAACACTGCCCACTGTTTCTGGAGCATTTCGTCCAGTTTAGTGACTTCCTAGGCCTAGCGGATCTTCTTTCGTCTTCCGGTCTTCTCGATTACCTTCGATATGACCCGAAGGTGAACCCTCACCCCTACCCTCGTTTAGTGAAACTATTCTATGCCAACCGTGTCCGGGGTCAGTACGACGAGACCCACTCGATTGAGACGACTGTCTTGGGGACTCCGATAGTCCTCACGGCAGAAACCTTAGGAGAGATTTTGGGTATCTCCTCGTCTGGCCTCCTTCCCTCAGATATTTCTGTTGATGACATCTCTTCACTTGATCAGGTCGTACTTTCTGAGATCTTCCACCAGATTCCTCCCGCCATGATTGGCGTCCCCTCCAAGTCATTCAAGCCTAATGCCTGGGTCCTGAATTTGATTCTGAAGTCGTGCTTACTTCCTAAGTACGGCTCCTCCTCTTTGCCCTCCCAGCCATTTCTGAAGTTGATCTATGCCATCTTCATGGGTAGCGAGATTAATTGGGCCCGGATCATACTCGATAAGATGGATTCTTTCGAGTGTATTCGGAAGTCCACGAAGTCTGCGCATATCCCATATCCTTGCTTGTTGACCCTTGTTTTTCGCCACTTCCGTGTCACACTTCCTCCTGACAATGAGCGTCCACTTGGTCCTCCTCTAAACGCGACGGCCGTCAAGAAGTCTCTTGCGGCGCTCCGTCACGTTCAGAGGATGACACCTACAGCGTCTGCCTCTGCTTCTGCCTCTGCTGCTCCCTCTACCACTCTTGACGAGCTCGCACGTTCAGTGAGACGTATGGAGTCTCGTTATGCTCGGACTGAGGAGATACTTGCTCGTATCGCCTCTCGTTTGGGTGTTGAGATTCCTCCGTCAGTCTCTGACGAGGAGGTGATGGATGAGGAGGAGATTGAGGAGCTTGTGTGTGTTTCTACTCGTGCCCCTAAGGGCACTTCTGGTGCTGCTGTTGCCACTTCTGGTGCTGCTTATTCTTCTTCTGCTGGTGACCCCGAGAGTACTCATGTTGCCACCGTTCCTGCGGTGGATGCTTCGACTGGTGCTCCCGAGGCCACTACTGTTGCTGCTCCAGAGATTTCTACTTCTGTTGCTCCCGTGGACACTACTGCTGATCCAGTGACCACCACTCCTGTTGCAGAGCCTGCTGCTGCTGCAGATCCTTCCACTGCCTCCTGAGCTTCTTTGAGGCCTCTACCGATGCACTTTAGATGAGATATCTTGTAGTGAGAGAGTGTGGGTTATGATATTTTGGGTGGTTTTTGTTGTTATGCTTTTTGATATTTTTGGCTGTATGATGATGTATCCCTGATGATGTTGTATGTTTTGTGATACTCTTATCTATGTGTGATATGATGTTGTATTATGTGCACCGATCGTTGGATCGATGTTTTTTATGTTGTGCACATTTTATATTTTCTATGTCTCTGATGTTTTGATTTCGTCGCTCGACGAAAATACTTGGTTAAATAGAATTCATTTTATGAAAACATATAATTGTTTTCCATGCACTAAATTAACCAAGAATGTTGATATTGGAGAGTATATTCCATAACTTAATTCGTGAAATTAATTTGAGTTTTTGATGATTTCGTTTTTCGATTTTCGACTTTGGTCTCATTGACACGCTTTGATTTAATTCGTATTTTTCTTTGGTGTCATTTGAACCATGGTCGTATTCTACGACTCCCGTGCTTACATTTGAAGCCATTGTTGTTGTCGTTGATCTCCTCCCACTCTTTTTGCTAATGCCAATGGGGGAGAGATATAATAATGACATGTGCTAAATGATAATTTAAGCATTTTTCCAAGAATCTAATTTGATATGTTTGATTCAGGGGGAGTTAAGATATATAAATGGATTTCAAATCCGATGTTTCAATAATGGATTCTCATTTTTATACTTTACTCGTCTGCTTGATGCGTATTATTATTATTAAGTTTGGAATTAACGTGTCATCAATGCAGGGGGAGTAAGTAAATTTCATTTGAATTATTATTTTTGATTATTATTTATATTGGTTTGCCATCACCAAAAAGGGGGGAAAATGTTGGATATTGGACTCCCCGGATTTGGTTTTGGATGATGAACAAACATAAATATATTGTGAACTAACAATTTGTGAGCGCGGTTATGGAGATCGTCGCCAAATTCATACGAACATCTAAAGCGACATCTCGAGACTTCTCAAAGTATGTGATCGTATGCCTAAAGCTTCGTTGAAGCTTATGGACCATTTTTAGACGTCATGAAGATTCGATTGAAGCTTTTGAAGATGGTACCGTCAAGTTTTATTTATAGTCTTTTAAGCGTCTTTCGTAGAATGGTAAGCCTTGAGTAGGTCTTACGGTTTAAATCTTCATAACGCTCCTATCTTAGAGCTAGGACCTAGTAAGAAGTCCATACTAACTTTTCCGAAGCATCGCGCTTCGATTCGCGACTTCTTGTGCATGTTAGTTGGTTCAAGAAGAAGAACCAACCGACTAGATGGTGATCTAGTCGGTCGACAATCCTTCTTGGACCGACTAGTTTGCTTTCTCAAATCATAGCTCTTTACTGTTTACAGTTAGTCGGTCTACGTTGACTCACCGACCGACTAGTTTGTGAACTAGTTGGTCAGTGATGCTTCTTTGACCGACTAGTTGAGCTTCTACTGTACATGCCTAGTTACTGTTTGTCGTTAGTCGGTCTAAGTTATCTCACCGACTGACTAGTTGTGAAACTAGTCGGTCGGTAAGTGTGCTTTGACCGACTAGTTCCTTAAGTCTGAACTTCGACCTATTCCCTGTTCACCAGTTAGTCGGTTCATGTTGATTGACCGACCGACTAGTTGATGAACTAGTCGGTTGGTGGTTGTTCTTTGACCGACTAGTTTGGTTCAGAATAGAGCCGTTGGAGCTTTAATTGAAACGTTTTTCTCTCTCTCTCCTCTAACCTATATATACTTGATGAGCTGCATTCATTGCACTCAAGGCTGATATTAAGACAAGTTTAGAGATCAAAGAGAAATCAATTCCAACTCATTCAAAGCTCATTCATTTCCAATCTTGAATCTCTCCTCACTCTTATTTCAAAAGAGAGATTCATTGATTGTGAGCCTGCCGAGCCAAGTGCTTGATCCTAGGTCACCAACTACCCCATAGCTCTCCATTGCTGGTCATCTTCTTGGAGCTAGGGTTTGGTGCCTCTTCATCTTCCCGAAAATCCGTTTTGCCCTAAATCGTAAGTTTTACTCAAGGCATATGATTTTGTCGGTAAGAATCTTTATTTCATTTACTTTGATATTGTAAGTTTCACTCTCGATTGTGAGAGTGTGTTTGTGATTGTGATCCCGGGTTGTGGGAGTCACAAGTTCATTTGTGTATGATTTGACTTGTGAAGGTTTTTCACAAGTATTTCATAGTGGAAATCTTGAGTTAGGGTTTCTAACTCGAGTATCCGGAGGGGATACTGGTGTTTGGGACGTAGGATCACCGGGAACAAGTCGGGGACACTTGGGTGGATCCGAACCCAGTAATATCATATGTTTGCGCTTGTTTATTTGTTGTCGATTATTTACTATTCTGTATTTCCGCATTAATTGGTAGAGTTTGCAAGGTAATTAGGAATTAGCCTCTTAATTATTTTAAAGTACTATTCACCACCTCCCCCCTCTAGTACTTGTGCAGTAGCTTAGCAGGGCATTACACTGACAGGAGTAAGGCCATTACCTTGTGAACATTGTTTAACTGGGAAGATGACCAGGAAATCATTCTCGGAAGGTCAAAGGGCTAATGAATTGTTGGAATTAGTTCATTCTAACATTTGTGGGCCATTGAGCATAAAGACACGAGGGAATAAGGAATATTGCATAACCTTTAAAGGTGATTATTCCAAGTATACTTTCGTGTTTCTTTTAAACAGAAAGTCTGAAGCTTTTGAAAGTTTTAAAAGATACAAGGCGGAAGTAGAAAAAAACTTGGAAGGAACATAAAGGTGATAAGAACTGATAGAGGTGGAGAATTCAACTCAATGGAATTTGAGGATTACTGTATTCTATACGGTATAAAGAAGCATACAACTATGCCTTATATGCCACAACAGAATGGTGTGGCAGAAAGAAAGAATAGAACATTAATGAATGCAGTGAGATGTATGTTATCGCATTCTGGTCTCTCCAAGGATTTTTGGAGAGAAGCCATATTGACTGCAAAATATGTTCAGAATAGAATTCCCACAAAATCAGTCGAGACAACACCGTACGAGATATGGAATGGATGCAAACCCAATTTAAGTCATTTGAGAAAATGGGGTTGCGTGGCACATGTTCTCATTCCATATCAGGTTAGAGATAAGCTGGATCTCAAAACCGTAAGATGTATATTCATAAGATATTCTGAAAATCTAAAGGATACAGGTTCTTCCATGAAAACAAAGGAGTCATTAAAAGTGAGATGCTACTTTTCTAGAAAATCTAGAAGAAAAGGAACAAGTCCAAGAAAAAGTGCCACCCTTACTGGACTTAGATGATGTTCCTAATGATGACTTGGATATAGTGGATATGTACATCATCCAGCTATGGAAGATGAACCTGTAAATGAGAATATACCTATGACAAATCAACTAGCTGAACCTGTCCAGCCAGTAACCCTTAGTGGCAATAAAAGACCCAGAACAACACCTGCATGGATGGATGATTATTATCTATATTCATGTGAACCGTTCTGTTTCTCTGGGGATATTGATATAGATGAGCAAGCTGATCCCTTGAATTATACAGATGCAATGAAATCATCTGAGTCGGATTAATGGGTTGAGGCTATGAAAAGAGAGCTTGACTCAATTGAGAGAAACAATGTCTGTGAGCTATGTGACTTACCAGAAGAGAGAAAGTCCATAGGATGCAAGTGGATATTAAAGAAGAAATATCGGGTTGATGGGTCTATTGATATATTCAACGCCCGGTTAGTTGCAAAGGAATTTAATCAGATAGCAGGGATTGATTATCAGGAGATTTATTCTCCGGTGGCTAAGTTTGCATCCATACAGATAATCTTAGCGATTGTTGCACATCTTGACTTGAAACTCTACCAAATGGATGTCAAGACTGCATTCCTCAACGGAGAGTTGAAGGAAGTTATATATATGGATCAACCTGAGGTATTTCAGGTTGAGGGACAGGAAGACAAAGTTTATAATTTGAAGAAATCTTTGTATGGTTTAAAACAATCATCTAGACAATGGTATCTTAAATTTCACAATACAATTATCCGACTTGGTTTCGTTGCAAACAAATTGGATAATTGCGTGTATGTCTTGAAAAGTGGGAGCAGTTTTGCGATATTATCCCAGTATGTGGATGATATTTTGCTCAATGGAAATGACATTGAAGTGCTGAAGAAAATTAAATAAGCACTTTGTAGTGAATTTGAGATGAAGGACATGGGTGATGCCTCCTATGTTCTTGGAATACAAATCCTTAGAGATCAGAAGTCTAGAATGTTAAGTTTAAACCAAGAAAAGTATTTGCATACAATATTGAGAAGATTTGGAATGTACAATTCTAATTCGGCCCCTACACCATTGGTTATGGGGAAGACGTTAAGAAAAGAACAATGTCCTAGAGAGGGACAAAACAGATAGATGTTCCATATGCTCAGGCTATTGGAGTTTGATGTATGCAATGATGTGTACTAGACCAGACTTGGCGTACCAAGTTAGTCTGGTTAGTAGATATCAAAGTAATCCTTGTCCAGCTCATTGGGAAGCTGTTAAGAGCATTATGAAATATATAAAGGGTACTATGCACCACAAGTTAGTTAATCAAGCAGATTCGCTTGAGTTTCTTGGTTACTCTGATGTAGATTTCGGAGGGTACAAAGATGACAGGAAGTCAACTGCATGACATTTGTTCATTTTTGGTGGTGTAGCGGTTTCTTGGGGTAGCAAGAAACAGGGTTGTGTAGCGAGATACACACAAGAAGATGAGTATATAGCCTGTAGTATGGCAGCTACTCAAACGGTCTGGATCAGACGGTTCCTATTGGACTTGGATCTCTATTTGGTGGATGGACCAATTGAGGTGTACTGTGATAATCAAGCAGCCATCAGCTTGATCGACAGTGGTGCAAACAATTCCAAAGGAAGGCATATTGAGATACAATATCATTACATACATGATATAGTGGAAAGGAAAGAAGTCAATTTGACTTATATTCCAACAAGTGATATGATTGATGATCCCTTGACGAAGGGTATTCCAGTAGGTACATTCATCAAACATGTTGGTTTGATGGGACTTAGAAATATCTAAGTTAAGAAAACTTTCATGAATAATGAAAGGAGACAATCATGAATAATGATTGTACTCGGTGAATAAAATATGTATATCTCACGAATAGTGGGAGTATGTGAAATTACATTATGTGTTATATCTCACGAATAGTGGGAGTATAACCGGAATGCACTTGGCCATTTAAGGCCAAGTGGGAGATGTAGATGTGTTGGCCTAAAATGGCCTAGTTCCCGGCCCGGCCCAACAAGTTAGTTGGAATACGTAATAAATGGGATACGTAATATCGGATACGTAATAAATCTGATACGTAATAATTGCTATAATAATGTTGCAAGTTTTATTATGTGAATTCTTGCAGGATTTATTACGCGTTTTATTTCGAGATTTATTACGAGTTTTATTACGGGTTTTATTGCGGGATTTATTACGTGATATTATGGGAGCGATTATGGGTTGGAGGGATGGTGATGGCTCCTATAAACTGAGAAGAGTTCTCCTCTTCTTGTATCACAACAATTAGCCATCTCCGGAATTCCCCGTAAACTAAATTCTCTCTTCCTCTCTGAAATACTACAATGTGATCATCAAGAATGCTTGTAATGAGGGACTAATCTACAAATTCTGTAAGGAGCAAGAACAAGACATCCTGATGAAATTGAAAAACAAAAAACAATCAGTATCTTGTGTACACCAAATCAACCATCGGTATCCAAGGCATAGAAGCATTATAATGGAAAATGCACTTGATTGATGGCATAATTATTGTAATTGTAAAACATATTGTTCAAAATAATAGTATAATATTTGGAGATTCTTTATTTTTGTAAATTTTAATACAACTGAGTATGTATGCTGATATGTTGTGATTACATGGCTAGAGTCATTTGAATTGTGTGTGGACATTGTGATCATGATGAGATCATAATAATGAGGTCTAATGGATCCGTTACACACAATTCCTAAATGGGTACATCAAAACAGGACGTTGTATTCCAAATAGACCAATATATTATTATCTCTACCATAGCGATGGTAGTGTTTGGTCTCATAAACACTCAACATGGAGACATCGTGAGACAATGCATATGTACTTGTTTGAGAATAAGTTCACAGAACGACTCATCGAGAAGCTTCTATAAGGTAATCATACTCTAACGGTCAATACAAGCTCTTCGATAGTAGTTGGTACATCTTAGTCCCTTGACCTATGATGCACTAAAGAAAGTTACACATTTGAGGGCTATTCTTAGGCTTTTACTGACCAGCGACGAAAGTGACCGTTGTTAGGTACTTACTGGGCATAGTCCAAAGCACACAAAGGGAGGTGGTGGTCAATAAAAGATTTGCCTCCTCTGATATGAGAGCTTAGTGTCGTAAGGAGTCGACAATGATCTATAGTAAATTCTTGACCATGGTAGAATGGATAAACTTATTACAGGTAAAAGTTTCATCCAACCTCAGGCTATGGGATAACATACATGACTTATGCTTTAAGGTGTTATTAAGGTTTGACAGTTTTTCATACCATAGATACCATAGTGACATAGTTTTACGAAGAGACCAGATTGCTGAGCATTGATTCCCCGGATTTGGTTTTGATGATGAACAAACATAAATATCGTGAACTAACTCTTTGTGAGCGCAGTTATGGAGATCGTCGCCAAACTTCTATGAACATCAAAAGCGACGTCTCGAGACTTCTTAAAGCGCGTGATCGTGTGCTTGAAGCTTCGTTGAAGCTCAAGGACCACTATTGAAGTCAAGAGATTTGAATCGAAGCATTTGAAGACGGTTCGTCTAGTTTTATTTATAGTCTTCTAGCTTCGTTTCGTAGAATGCTATGCCTTGAGTAGGTCTTACGTTTTAATCTTCATAACGCTCATATCTTAGAGCTAGGATCTTATTAAAAGTCCATACGAACTTTCCCGAAGCTTCGCGCTTCATGTCACGGCTTTTTGTGCATGTTAGTTGGTTCAAGAAGAAGAACCAACAGACTAGATGGCAATCTAGTCGGTCGGCAATGCTTCTTGAACCGACTAGAATGCCTTGACTAATTTCAGCTCACTTACTGTTTACAGTTAGTCGGTACAAGAAGGTTCACCGACCGACTAGTTGTGAAACTAGTCGGTTAGGAATCCTTCTTAGACCGACTAGTTGTATGTACAGTTTTTCGCCTGAGCTACTGTTTATCATTAGTCGGTCTAAGAACGTTTGTCGACCGACTAGTTGAGAAACTAGTCAGTTGGAATTTGTTCTCAGACCGACTAGTTCAACTTGATTTCAGCCTATACTATTTTGACTCTTAGTCGGTCAAAGAACACTCACCGACCGACTAGTTGTGAAACTAGTCGGTTGGCAAGTCTTCTTGGACCGACTAGTTCACTATCTTCTGAACTTTACTTTTTGGCTGTTCTTCAGTTAGTCGGTTCATGTTGAATCACCGACCGTCTAGTTGATGTACTAGTCGATCAGTGGTCCTTCTTTGACCGACTAGTCTGCTTCAGAATAGAGTCATTGGAGCATTAATTGCCACGAATTTTGCTCTCTCTTTCCTCTATCCTATATATACTTGAAGGGCTGCTTTCATAGCATTCAAGGCTGATATTTATTGAAGTTTAGATATCAAAGAGAAGCAATTAATTCTCATTCAAAGCTCATTCATTTCATTCAAGAATCTCTCCCTCACTCTTATTTCAAAAGAGAGATTCATTGATTGTGAGCCTTCCAAGCCAAGAGCTTGATTCTAGGTCACCAACATCCTCCTAGGCTTCCATTGCTGGTCATCTACTTAGAGCTAGGGTTTGGTGCCATTCTTCTCCTCCAAATCCTCCTTGCCCTAAATCGTAAGTTATACTCAAGGCATAGGATTTTGTTGGTAAGTTCTTATTTCATTTACATTGCTTTCGCAAGTGTTTTACTCTCGGTTGTGAGAGTTTGTTTGTGATCCCAGATTGTGGGAGTCACAATTTCTTTTGTGTATGATTTGTTCTTGTAGAGGTTTTCTACAAGTATTTCATAGTGCAAATTTGAGTTAGAGGTTTCTAACTCAAGTAGCCGGAGGGGATCCGGGTGTTTGGGACATAGGATCACCGGGAACAAGTCGAGGAGACTTGGGTGGATTCGAACCCGTTATATCGTGTGTTTGCGATTGCATTTCTTTGTTGTCTATATTTACATTTCCGCATTGTTGGTTGAGTTTGCAAGATAATTAGGAATTATCTTCTTAATTATTTTAAAGTACTATTCACCCCCCCCTCTAGTACTTGTGCAGTAGCTTCGTAGGGCATTACATTTGGTATCAGAGCCAAGTACCAAGCTATGTCTTCCAACGACAACAAAACCGTACGTCCACCTTCAGACTACAGCACCTTCAGGAACCGTGAAGGAGCTTCTTCGGTGATGGAAGGACACTCCTCGATGAGGCCTCCCTTCTTCAACGGTACCAACTACGGGTACTGGAAATGCCGGATGGAAACTTTCCTCCGGAGTGCTTCATTGTGGAGAGCCACGTTGACGGAGTACGTCAAGCCCGAAGAAGAAGATTTCGCGAAGTGGACTACCGTGGAGGTCGCCGCGAAGGTAGGCAATGCCAAGGCAATGAATGCCTTGCAATGCGCTTTGGAGCCCGAGGACTTCAACAAGATATGCACATGTAAGAGTGCATATCAAATCTGGAACTCCCTCCTCATCTTGCATGAAGGAACGAGTAGGGTAAGAGACTCCAAACTCGGTGTTGTTAATAAAGATTACGAGTTATTTCATATGCAACAGGGTAAGAAGATGAAGGAGTACTATGCTCGCTTCGTCGACATCACCAACGAGTTGGAGGCCTTGGAAAAACCTACACCCAAAAGGAGAAAGTCTCGAAGATCATTGACGGACTTCCTTCTTGTTGGGAAAAACGTACCTTCACAATCGAGGAAGGTAATGATATGAGTAAGTATACTGTTATCCAACTAATGGGTACCTTGATGTCTTATGAGGTACGCAAGGATAGAAAACTAAAGTTGCATGACAAGATGAAGTCCTACTTGAAGCAAGACGAGCCAAAGAAAAAGGCGATTGTGTTCAAGGCCGCTCCATCTACATCCACATCTACCGATGATGAAGAATCGGAAGAAGAGTTGGACTTGGAATCCATTGCCCTCATGGCAAAGAAGTTCAACCGGTTCTTCCGTAAAGGTAATTTTAAGAACATGTCTAAATTTAGTTCTTCTAATGCCTCCGCTCATTTGTGTTTCAAATGCAACAAGCCAGGACACATGAAAGCGGATTGTCCTCAAAACAAACACAATGAGAAGTGGAAGGCGCCAAAGTTCGACAAGTCAAAGAAGTACAAGAAAGGGTACAAGAAAGGACTTGTCGGGACATTCACCGACTCCGAGGACTCCTCAAGTGGAGAGTCGGACGATGAACAAGTGGAGCAAGCACACATGTGCTTCATGGCTAGAGAGGAGCATGATCAAGAGTCTTCCTCCGATGATAGCGAGGATGAAGGCGATGAGGTAACAATGGACGATCTTAAATTAGCTAATGAGCAAATTTGGTCTAAATATTCTAAATTAGTAAATAGATATACTAAGAACAAAGATGAATTAGTTAGTCTCCAAACCTCGCATAAATCTATCGTCATCAACAACACCGTTGTTGAAGACTTGAGAAATGAGATTATAGATCTCAAATCTCAACTTGAACATGTTCATATTGAGGATTCGGAGGAACACAAGATAGCGGATTTGACTTCTCAAAACTCAACTTTGAGTATTGAGAATGAGAATCTCAAATCTCGTGTTTATGTGCTCACATCGTAAGTATCCACTTTGGATGCTTCTATGCGTTCTCTCACCGAGAAATATGAGTGCACATTAGGCCGAATTAATAAATTCAATAAGGGTAAGGATCATTTGGATAAAATCCTAAATGACTTACTTCCGGCTAATCACCACATTGGCTTGGGGTATAAGATGAGAAATTCCTCAAAATTGTCTACTACCTTTGTTAGGCCAACTTCCGATGCCTCAACGAGTGGGAGCAAACACTCTATTGGTAGTTCATCTACCAATGGTGCTTCAACTTCGTACACACCCTCGTTTGGAAAGAAACCCACTTTAGGTGGACCTCCAAAGAAGGGTCATGCTTATATGTACACCAATACCATGCCACGTAGGAACACACATCTTACTCCACATGTTCACACATATGATGATTTTTATGCACCACGTCCACGTGCACGTGCACACCAAGTGAGACACCCTCACGCACGTGTTCCTCCACATGCATATGTTCACCATCATATGAACAATTATCATCATGCACCATTTCATCATGTGCCATATGCCTATCCACGACATGCATCACATAGAAATCAACAACGCATGCATGCTCCCAATAGGAATAGGGCTCCCAAAATCTTCACTATTTGGAGCCCGAAGGACGCAAATATGCATGAAAAAACAAGTTTACATGAATTCTTATTTCATGAATGTAGTGCATAATGATGATTATGTGGGGAAGTCTAAGTCCAATTGGACTTGGCTTCCAAAGGTCTAATCCTTTAGGACCCAATGACCTTGGGTACCATGGAATGATATGTTTATCTTTAGGTACTCAAGAAAAAGAAACGGAGCAACAAATCAAATTTTAGCTCCAAGGATAATTGGATACTCGATAGCGGGTGTTCAAAACACATGACGAGCGATGCTCAATTGCTCTCCGGAGTGGTGCCCAATGCAAATGGGAACCGGGTAGTCTTTGGAGGCAACGAGAGCGGAACCATCATAGGTGTTGGTAAAGTAGGTAATCTTTCTAAACCATTAATAAGTGATGTTTACCTTGTTAAAGGATTAAACCACAATCTTATTTCAATAAGCCAACTTTATGACAAAGGTTACAAAGTTAGCTTTGCGAAAGGAATGTGCCATATTTTGAATAAAAATACTAATGATGTATTATTCTCTTGCACACGCCATAAGGATATTTATATATTAGATCTTCCAAAATCAAATGAACAATGTCTCATTGCCAACACGAGTGAACAACACTTATGGCATTGACGTTTTGGTCATGTGAACTTTGGAACACTTTTTAAGCTTTCTAAGTTAAATTCTATTAAAGGATTTCCTAAGCTTGTCTTTCAAAAGAAAAGCTTTTGTGACTCGTGTCAACGAGGCAAGCTTCCAAAATCGTCTTTTAAACCTAAGAAACGCATTTCATCTAAGCGGCCTCTAGAGCTTTTACATCTAGATCTTTTTGGGCCAACTACAGTTGCTTCATTAGGAAATGCACGATATGGACTTGTCATCGTTGATGACTTTTCTAGATTTACTTGGGTATTTTCCTTAAGTAATAAAAATGATACTTTTGAAAACTTCACAATATTTGTTAAGAAAGTACAAAATCTCATTGGAACCACCATTGTCACTATTCGTAATGAGCATGGAGGCGAATTTGAGAATGAGTCTTTCTCTACTTTTTGTGATGAAGTTGGTATTACTCACACTTTTTCTTTCCCTCGCGCACCCCCTCAAAATGGTGTTGTTGAGAGGAAGAATAGGACGCTAGTGGAATGTGCTCGCACTATGCTTGATGATAGCCAACTTGGCCATCAATTTTGGGCGGAAGCAGTACATACCGCTTGCTATGTGTTTAATAGAATACTTTTGAGGCCCGGCACCAAACAAACTTGTTATGAATTGTTGTTTGGTAGATTGCCTCAAGTTAAACATTTTCGAGTTTTCGGTGCAAAATGTTTTATTAAAAACACGTATGGTAGTTTGGACAAATTTGATCCAAGATCCGATGAGGGGATATTTGTTGGATATTCCCCCCGTAGCATAGCCTATCGGATATACAACAAACGAACCTCAACGATCGAGGAATCACTTCATGTTTCATTTAATGAAGGTTTTGTCCCTACTAGAATTACTAATGATGATGACTCAATGGATGTCTTATGTGATTCTATTGGTAATTCTAATTCTATTGATTCTATTGTTACTAACCCTACTAATGAATCTTTTGAGAATGGTCCTAGTGATCAGGGAATTCCCAAACGGCTTCATACAGTTCGTGACCATCCCCATGAGCAAGTCATTGGCAACATACTTGATAGTGTCAAGACGAGATCTCAAGTCAACTACTTCGATCATTGTGCCTTTGCCTCCTCAATAGAGCCAAATAATATTAGCGAAGCTGTTGGATATGGACGACATAAATACACCCATGAGGGGATGTATGAGGGTATACGGACCTCAGATGTCGCGAGCACGAAGGCGTGCGCGAAGGGAACCTTTTCTCGTGTGAAAAGGACCACTCGATAAGTGGAAAAAGCCACTCAATAAGTGGAAAAAGCCACTTTATAAGTGCAAAATGGCACTTGATAAGTGGATAAAGAAGAAGATAAATGAATGTGCTAATATAGGCTAATAAGCTTATAATTGGTTATTTCTTACAATAACCACCCCTAAAGCCTATAAATAGGACCCAAGGGTAAGGCATTCATTCACACTTTCCATGCCATAAGTTTGCATAAGGCATCTTATGTTCTTCTTCTCCCTTCCATTAAAAATTCTCTTCTAGTTAGAGATTTAGGCGGTGAAACTCTGCTTCGATCCTCCGTGACGAAGTATCGACCGTTGTGGCGAATCCGAGGGCGAAGTTCCGAGATTACCGTGCCGCGTACGCAAGCGTAAGTCTCAACTTCATTTATCGATCCTAACGTTGTTTTGACAGGATCCCACATTGGTATCAGAGCCATACGGATTCGCTCCGATTAGACCGTCGCCCCGTCGAAACTATAAACGAGTCGTTGTCTTTTTCACGAATGGGTATCCTACCATTATGGATATGGTAGGAACGCTTCGTGACGGAGAGAACGCATCGGTTGTTTTTTCACGTTAGGGTCTCCTACCATTACGAATATGGCAGGAACTCTCCGTGACGGGAAGAACCGACCGTTCATATCGTCAAACTCGCTCTCTTCATGGATGCTGAGTCTCCATTCATAGGGAATGGGCGCTCTCTTCATGTGGAGCGCGTAGTTTACGAATTTTTGAAGTGGGTTATTTTTTTTGGCACACGGCCATTGGAGGATAACTACTTCCTCGACGAACGGGTGCTTCACCGGAGAAGAAGACGGTGGTTATTCCCATCGGGGAAGATGAATTTTGGTGCATGAAATCTATAGCCAAATGGGCAATGGAGGCAATGCATTCCACCTCCCCATGCGGAGGGGGTTGGCTACGGCCAATGACGACGAACACCACCACGGCCACCCCCTCCGGTGGGGGTGTGCGGCCAACCCCGTGAATGGGGGAGGCCGGCCATGGCCAAAGGGCCATGGCCGGCCAAGGACAAAATGGCCATGGCCGGCCATGGCTGGCCTCTGGCCGAGGCCAGGCCTGGCCACGGGGCCTGGCCGGCCTCTGGCCGAGGCCAGGCCTCGGCCACCAGGGGGCCTGGCCGGCCTCTGGCCGAGGCCAGGCTGGCCTCTGGCCGAGGCCAGGCCTAGCCAGGGGGCCTGGCCGGCCTCTGGCCGAGACCAGGCCAGGCCAGAGTGGCCAGGCCGGCCTCTGGCCGAGGCCAGGCCGGCCTCTGGCCAAGGCCAGGCCAGCCTCTGGCCGAGGCCAGGCCAGGCCAGGGGGCCTGGCCGGCCTCTGGCCGAGGCCAGGCCAGGCCAGAGTGGCCTGGCCGGCCTCAGGCCGAGGCTTGGCCTGCCTCTGGCCGAGGCCAGGCCTGTGGCCTGGCCGGCCCTGGCAGTGGCCAGGGCTGCCACTGGCCGGCCCTAGGCCAGCCTCGGCTAGGGAGAGGCCCTGGCCGGGGGTGGAGGGTGCCAGAACTCTTGGTCGGCATTGGTCGACCAATTCGGGTTTTTTGGTCGACCAATTCAGCCGGAGGCCTTGTCAGTAATTTCGGCCCCGGCCATCTGCAAGGCTAGCCCATACGGGGCCGACAGCAGTCATTAGCGGCAAAATTCTCCTATAAGGGGGGAAGCGCCTGGATCCATACAGGAGCCAGCGACAAATTGCTTGCAGAAAAATCTCCACAATGGGGGGGGTCCGACCTTGGCACGGCAACGGCTTAAACCCGGCAATGGCCAGGGATTGCCAAATATTTCACTAGTATCATAAGGGTACTATGTTGAAATATATTTTTTGAAAAATACGTTTTCATACATTTTGAAAAATTACGTTTTCAAAAACGCTTTTCCGCTGCAAAGTACTATAAGAGTACTTTTTATTTGATAAAGTGATGGGGAAATACTGAAAGTTACTCTAGATGGTGATTGGAAACGTAATGACCTTTTCGATTCTAGGGTAGCATCTTCAGTATTTTTCGAAAGTAACTTATCAAATTATAAATGTCGTTCTAAGTGGGAGTTAAAATTAGAATTATCCAAATGGGATATTCTATTATCACTTCAAATGGGAATTATATTTTAAGAATTTTTCAATGCAATGTTTTTTGATCAAACCTTCGGTTTTGTGTCTTTTGCAGCATTTTAAAAGTAAAATGTCTTCCGCTTCAAAGAATATCGTCGCTGAGTTAAACAGAGGTGAAAAACTCAACGGCGATAATTACAAACTTTGGTCCATCAAGATACAATACGTTTTAGAGGAGCAAGAAGTGCTCGAAACTCTAAAGAACGTAATGATTGAACCTGAGTTGGGCACTACGGCCCAACACAGACGAGACAAGGAAGATTTTGATGCTTGGCCTCGGAAGAACAAGATAGCACGCATTACGTTATTAAGCAGTATGGCTGATGACATAATGCGCATCTTCCGAGAACATGACCTAGCCATGGACATATGGTCCAAGCTAGAAGAGAAGTTTGGTGGCACATCGGTGTCCAAACTTCACGCCTTAACTATAAGGTTTGATTCATATAAGAAACGTCCAGATCATTCCATGGGGAAACATCTGCGACATATGGCGAATCTTATCTAGGAGTTAAAGGACGCAGGTCATGTGCTTACTGATGAGCAACAAATCCAAGCAGTCATACGTTCCCTACCAAATGGGTGGGACCAAATGAAGATGCATCTCACTCACAATGAGAGCATCAAGACTTTCAACGATGTTTCTAAGCACCTCTACTTAGAGGAAGAGCGGCTTGCGGCTGCCAAGCCAAGTGCAGAAGTGCACATGGTTGCTAGTTCCTCACACGGGGGAAAGAAACGGAAAGATCGTTCAAAGTTCACTAATGAACGTAATAAGCAACCTGAGTCTACCAAGAAACACAAACATAAGGGTGGGCACAAGAAAGGGCACAAGAAGAAAGACTTTAAGAGGATCAAGTGCTTCAAGTGCAACAAGCTCGGTCATTATGCTCGTTCGTGTACGAGTGGAGGCGACGAGGTAACTTGTAAAAATATTAGTTACATATGTGTTTCTAGTTCAATATTTCTTGTGGAATCTAATCCATTTTGGATAATTGATTCAGGTGCCACCGACTACATAGCAAGGGACAGACGGTCCTTCGTGGAGTATCACCGGATACCCCAAGGAACGAAGTGGATCTATGTAGGAAACAACACACGTGTTGAAGTGAAAGGCGTTGGGACTTGCAAGCTAGTCTTGGACAACGGCCGCACTCTCCTACTTCATGATGTCCTCTTCGCTCCAGATATTCGAAGGAATATAATTTCTGTGGTCGTGTTAATGGGTCTTGGCTATAACTGGTTTTTTCATGATTGTAATGTGGACTTAAGTTGTAATAATACTCTTATTGGTACTGGGTATGTATTTAAAGGATTTATTGTAATGAGTACAATGTATGATTCCTCATGTAATGAAAATTTCCTTATTGCAAATTCTAAGACTTATGAGTCTAATGTGATTTGTTGGCACGCAAGGCGTGGTCATATTGGACCAACGCGTATGGATAGACTTGCCAAATGTGGCCTTCTATCCAATGTTTCAAAGGTTGAAATGTCGACCTGCGAACATTGCCTAGTGGGGAAATCTTGTCGCAAGCCGTTTGGAACCGGCACAAGGGCCGAGGTTCCATTAAAGCTTATCCATTCGGACATATGTGGTACGATGAATGTCAAGACAAGACGCGGAAAGTTCTATTTCATCACTTTTATTGATGATTTCACCCGATTCAGACATATCTATTTGATATCCCACAAAAGTGAAGCATTGGCTTGCTTTAAAAACTATATGAGTTTAGTGGAGAATCAATTAGATCGCAAGATTAAGGTCTTGCGAACCGATAGGGGCGGTGAATATCAATCAACAAATTTTAAGGAACTTTGTGATGAAAAAGGCATAGTATATCAGGTAACTATGCCTTATACTCCTCAACAAAACGGTGTTGCAGAAAGGAGAAATAGGACTTTAATGGAAATGGTCCGTTCAAGGATGGCGCAAGCTAACTTGCCAATCACCTTTTGGGGTGATGCATTATTAACGGCCGCTTTCATTTTAAACCACGTACCCTCGAAATCAGTTAGCTCCACTCCTTATGAGTTGTGGAACCAAAGGTCTCCTGACTTAAACATTTTGAAACCTTGGGGTTGTGCATCCTATGCACATATTTCCTCCCATAAGTATGGCAAACTTGGGCCAAGGGGAAGGAAATGTATCTTTATACGATACACAGAAAACTCCAAAGGTTATGTTTTTGTTAGTCAGGAAGACAATGGTGGGCTAATTGAGTTTGAGTCGAGGGATGTCACTTTCTTGGAAAACGAATTTCCAAGGCAGGTCGAGATAAGTCAGGACTTATCTCTATTTGAGATTTATGATCAAGAAGGATTACCTCATTCGAGTGGGAGAATTCTTGGTGAAAACGAAAATACGTTTCAACATTCACCAATGGATTATACGAATGACGATTATCCTATTCCATACGGGAATAATGATCCAAGTAGGAGCAATTCTAACGACATTTCAAGTGGGAGTGATATTAGAATTGATCTAAATTCAAGTCAACAATGACTTGAAGAATCTCAAATACGACGTAGTAGTCGTACAAGGTTGGCTCCTCTAAGATTTGAGGATGAATTTCTGCAAACCTTTATGACTTTACTACAAGAAGATGACGAGCCTGCTACTTTCAAACAGGCCGTATCTTGCCCTGCAAAAGACAAATGGATGGAAGCGATGCAAGAGGAGTTAGAATCCATGAAAGTTAACCAAGTCTGGGACTTAGTTGACTTACCCAGAGGACGTAGAGCTATTGGGAACAAATGGGTTCTCAAGATCAAGCATAAGGCCGATGGCTCTATTGACAGATATAAAGCTCGCCTTGTCGCGAAAGGTTTTACGCAACAGGAAGGGATAGACTACGAAGAGACCTTCTCACCTGTTGTTCGTTTTACCTCGATTCGCCTGATTCTGGCAATGGTAGCTTGCATAGACCTCAAATTACATCAAATGGATGTAAAGACTGCCTTTCTCAATGGAGAATTGGACGAGGAGATCTATATGGAACAACCAACAGGGTTTGTAAAAGAAGGAAACGAACATAAGGTTTGTAAACTTCTTAAATCCATATATGGTCTTAAACAATCCTCGAGGCAATGGTATATACGATTTCAAGAAGTTGTCTTATCAAATGGTTTCACCATGCTTGATGAAGATAATGCGTATATATCAAGAGGATTAAAAGCAAGTATGTTATCATGTCTCTATATGTAGATGACATTTTAATAGCCGGAAATGACAAGGGCTTTGTGATGGATATCAAGGCTTGGCTTTCATCAGTTTTTGAGATGAAAGACATGGGAGAAGCCTCATATATCCTTGGAGTTAAGATTTCAAGGAATCGTTCGAAGAAACTTCTTTCTCTTTCACAGGAGACTTATATAAAGAAGGTTCTAGAACGATTTAATATGTAGGACTGCAAGTCCATTGATACTCCTATAAGCAAAAGCGATAATTTATGTCTGAAATCATGTCCTAAGAACCAAAAGGAGAAAGAGATTATGGAAAAAGTTCCATATTCCAGTGCAGTTGGTAGTCTTATGTACGCTATGATGTGTACAAGACCGGACATCTGTTTTGCCGTTGAAATGGTAAGTCGTTACCAATCCAACCCAGGGCAAGTACACTGGAAAGCGGTTAAGAGGATAATGTGGTATCTCAAAGGAACTGCAGACTTTGCTTTATGCTATCAAGGAGATGCCTTGAGGCTCGAAGGCTACACTGATGCTGATTGGGCGGGTGATCTCGATGAGCAACGATCGACCTCGGGATATGTTTTTTTACTCGGATCTGGTGCAATATCCTGGAGTAGCAAGAAACAATCCTGCATCGCACTTTCAACCATGGAAGCCGAGTTTGTAGCATTTAGCATGGCAGTCCAAGAGGCTGTTTGGCTTAGGAAGTTCTTAGACAGGCTAATTGATGCAAGTGACTCAAGTGATGTACCTATACACAGCGACAGTCAAGCATCTATAGCCTATGTCAAAGATCCGAAATTCCATTGTAAGACCAAACACATTGATATCCGCTACAAATTTGCAAAGGACTATGATAAGACCAAGAAGGTGGACATAAGGTACATATCTACGCATGAGATGATAGCGGATCCGCTTACGAAGGCGATCCCCAGAGATGTGTTTTACAAACACTTATCATCCCAAGGATTGCGTAAGAGCTGAGTTGTACCAATATAAATTCCCATGTCTGTAAATGATCAAATTTAATATAAGAATAAGTTCTTTTTCAAACATTGCATATGAATTTCTTGAGAAATGTTTGTGTACATTTTTTGAAATCTCAGCTATATTTTCTAGTATGTCGGACAGATTGAGGTTGGCTCTCTCACATGAGCAACCGCCTTATTCTATCAGACAGATAGAATAGAGATGAGACCTGTTTAAAGTCAAAATCATCAGACGGATGATTTAGAGTCATGACTTAAACAAAATGGTCGCATGAAAGATCTGCATCATATGGATGCTTACAGAAGATCTAAGAGGATTTTGAAATCCTATCTGTCTAAATGTGGGATGTGAGTCCAAAGGAATATTTGAATAGAAAAAGGGACTCAAAGTCAGACATTGTGGTGTCTGATCATCATCCTTACAACATCATTGAGACATACACTCCCTGGGAAAGGAGCGATGTTGTAATACGTATTCATACGACGTATGCATTTTTTACCATTGGGTTAGAATAGTAAATAAGTTTACTATTATGTGAGACCCAAAGACCACATGGGTCTTAACTCGTTACCCTTATGGACTCTAATTGGTTCCTTAAGATTTGACTGGGTGATTGCTATCTTAGCATGTTGCTTATGGACTATGGTTAATTCGGTCCGGCGGGGCATGTTAGAAAAGCGAGTCAAGTCAAGATCAAAAGGATCGCAAGAAGATGAAGATTAATTTCATATTCACATTTGGACTTTAGAGATTCAAAGCTGGCCAGCAAATTGTAATCCAGATGGGATTCAATTGTTGAATATAAAGTATAAGAAATGTGAAGAAATAATCTAGGGTAAAGCATGTGTTGATCTACTCAACTTTGCACCTCGAGGAGTGTTGTGTATCTCTAACAAGTTCACAACAGCGGACTCTATGCGCATGACGGTCACACGGCCTATTTCTCGGTATGACAAACAGAAGAGATAAAGGAAAAGAAGTTTCCTTACAAATCCCCTCAAGTGTGAGTGGGAGATGTTGGATATGGATGCCATAAATACACCCATGAGGGGATGTATGAGGGTATACGGACCTCAGATGTCGCATGCACGAAGGCGTGCGCAAAGGGAACCTTTTCTCGTGTGAAAAGGACCACTCGATAAGTGGAAAAAGCCACTCGATAAGTGGAAAAAGACACTTTATAAGTGCAAAATGGCACTTGATAAGTGGATAAAGAAGAAGATAAATGAATGTGCTAATATATGCTAATAAGCTTATAATTGGTTATTTCCTACAATAACCACCCCTAAAGCCTATAAATAGGACCCAAGGGTAAGGCATTCATTCACACTTTCCATGCCATAAGTTTGCATAAGGCATCTTATGTTCTTCTTCTCCCTTCCATTAAAAATCCGCTTCTAGTTAGAGATTTAGGCGGTGAAACTCTGCTTCGATCCTCCGTGACGAAGTATCGACCGTTGTGGCGAATCCGAGGGCGAAGTTCCGAGATTACCGTGCCGCGTACGTAAGCGTAAGTCTTAAATTCATTTATCGATCCTAACGTTGTTTTGACAGGATCCCACAGAAGCATGCGAAGATAGTGCTTGGATCCTTGCCATGGAGGAAGAACTCATTCAATTCGAGAGGAATGAGGTTTGGGAGCTTGTTCCATTGCCTTCGAAGAACCACACCGTTATAGGAACGAAGTGGATTTTCAAGAACAAGACCGACGAAAACCAAATCGTCGTTCGGAACAAAGCTCGGTTAGTTGCTCAAGGCTACCGGTAAGAGGAATGTATAGATTTCGAAGAATCCTTTGCTCCGGTAGCTAGATTAGAATCTATTAGATTACTGTTATCTTTTGCATGCCATAAAGATTTTAAACTCTTTCAAATGGATGTAAAAAGTGTGTTTTTAAACGGAGATGTTGTTGAGGAAGTTTATGTTTCTCAACCTCCGGGTTTTATAAATGAAAAATTTCCAAATCACGTTTTCAAACTTAAGAAAGCACTTTACGGTTTGAGACAAGCTCCTCGAGCTTGGTATGACCGTCTAAAGAATTTTCTTTTGGATTTGGGTTTTAAAATGGGAGAAGTTGATTCTACATTATTTGTTAAGTATTCGAATAATGATATTATTTTAGTTCAAATTTACGTTGATGATATCATTTTCGGTGCTACTAACTTCACTCTTTGCAAAGAGTTTTCTAATGTTATGAAGGATCAATTTGAGATGAGCCACATGGGTGAGCTCAAATATTTCTTAGGTCTCCAAATTCGCCAAATGAACGATGCAATCTTCATCCACCAAACCAAGTACACGGTGGAGTTGCTAAAGCAATTTGGAATGGAGAATGCCTCCGGGAAGAAGACTCCAATGAGCACGACTACGCATCTTGATAAGGATTCGGGCGGTAAAGATGTAGACATTCGTCTATATCGAGGTATGATAGGAAGTTTATTATATCTCACTGCTAGTAGGCCCGATATTATGTTTACCGTATGTGTATGTGCTCGTTATCAGTCTCAACCTAAGGAATCTCACTTAGTAGCGGTAAAACGTATTTTTCGTTATTTAAGTTACACACTTGACTTCGGATTACTTTATCCAAAGTCTAGCACATATGAGTTAATCTCATATAGTGACGCAGATTATGCGGGATGCAAATCCGACAGGAAAAGTACTAGTGGCACTTGCCATTTTATAGGAAATTCTCTTGTCTCTTGGTTTTCCAAGAAGAAGAATTCCGTATCACTTTCAACCACCGAGGCGGAATATATTGCCGCCGGTGCCACGTGTGCTCAGATTCTTTGGATGAGACACACTCTTAAAGACTTTGGTATAAAATGTGATACTTGCCCTATCATGGTGGACAACCAAAGTGCAATATGTCTCTCTAAGAATCCGGTACACCATTCCTGTTCTAAACACATAGATGTACGTCACCATTTCCTTGATGATCATGTTGCTAAAAAGGACATCATTTTAGTGTACGTTGAAACCCAGAAGCAAATAGCCGATATTTTCACGAAACCACTAGAGGAAGACTCCTTTGTGCAGTTACGTCGAGAATTGGGGATTATGGGTGAATCTGAGCTTTAGGATTCATATTTTCAATTATCTTGCATGATATTAAATTTCTCTATATATGCTCATGCTAGATTAATTGAAATTTTCTGGATTTCTTGGTTGAATTTTCGGAATTTATGCTCGATTTATTCATGAACGTCAAATTTAAGATTTTCAATGTTTAATGGGGTAGTATAATGATATATGAGAGTATTTCGATGTATCGTCCAAGTGCATTTAGGAGAGAACTCAAATTTTCAAATTTTCAAATTTTTGGACTCTCTTAGTCGGTCCAAGTTCATTGGCTGACAGACTAGATTCAGTTCTAGTCGGTCAGCGAATGAACTTAGACCGACTAACTCTTGCTCAGAATTTTGGCTTCAGTTACTGTTTGCACTTAGTCAGTTCAAGCTCATTGGCCGACCGACTAGATGGTTATCTAGTCGGTCAGCGCTTGAACTGTGACCGACTAATTGCGCAGGGACTGCTTTGTCTTTTCCACTTCCCATTCGATTTACTCAGCCCCGCACCGACTAGAATCTATTCTAGTCAATGCGAAAAACTCTCCCAGCTCAAAAACCCCCCGCAACCCCTTCAACTCTTCGACTTCCTCCGTCGATTCCGGCCGTCGATCTTCTCTCTCCTACTTCTAGGGTTTAGCTCTCACACACTCTCTCTCAACTCTCTTCGACTTCCTCCGTCGATTCCGGCCGTCGATCTTCTCTCTCCTCCTTCTAGGGTTTAGCTCTCACACACTCTCTCTCATTTGTAGCCCTAGGTTTAATCGTTTTCCGTCGGTTTTAGGGGTTTTCTCTTAGGGTTTCGACCTAGTTTCGTCGTCGATCTCATTTGTTCACGTGTGTCTCGTCTTGATTATGGCGAAGACACGTATTCCGATCGACCCCTCGCGTCCGTCACCTATGACTGTCGAGTCGCCTCCTTCGGACCCCCCTCAACCCAAACGAACTCCTCCCAAACACCGTTCCAAAACGACCCATCCATCGTCTTCTTCGCCTCCTCTTAAGAAGAAGAGGACGGCGACCGCTAAGCCTAGATCTCAGCACAAACCTAGGAAAGAGCTCGTTTCTCCTGCTTCTTTTCGTGCACCCACTCCTCCCGGTGCTTCGGATTCTGACACCGAGTATATTCCGAAGACCGAGCATACCGCTAGGGCTCCTACTCCTCCTCCTAGGTCTAGCACTCGTCCGACATCTAGCACCTGACCATCTAAGGGAAAGGCTCACATGCCAGTAGGCGATGTAGATATATCGTTGTGTCGTGATGACCCTATGTGTCTCGCGGCTTACAACCGTATAGAGCACTGTCCTCTGCTATTGGAGCACTTCATTCAGTTCTCTGACTTCCCTTACCTTGTCGATCTTCTTTCATTTAGCGGTCTCCTTGACTACATTCGCCATGACCCTAAGGCGAACCCACAACCGTACCCCCGTCTTGTCAAGCTTTACTATGCGAATTGTGTCCGGGGTCAGTATGACGAGACCCATTCCATTGAGACGACTGTCTTGGGGACACCGATTGTCCTCATGGCAGAAATCTTAGGGAATTTGATTGGTGTCTCCTCGTCTGGCCTCCTTCCTTCTGATATCTCTGTCGATGACATTTCTGACCTTGACCAGACCATGCTCTCTGAGATTTTCCATGTGATCCCTCCTGCCATGATTGGCGTCCCATCCAAATCCTTCAAGCCCAACGCTTGGGTCTTGAATCTCATCTTGAAGTCGTGCCTCCTTCTGAAGTATGGCTCATCGAGCTTGTCATCCCAGCCATTTCTTAAGCCGATCTACGCTCTCTTCATGGGGAGCGAGATCAATTGGGCTAAGATTATTCTTGATAAGATGGATTCCTTCGAGTGTATTAGGAAGTCCACAAAATCAGCTCACATTCCATACCCTTGCCTTCTGACACTCGTCTTCCGTCACTTCAAGGTCCCTCTCCCTCTTGATGACGAGCGTCCCCTTGGCCCTCCTTTGAATGCGACGGCCGTCAAGAAATCTCTTGCGGCGCTTCGTCACGTTCAGAAGACGACCCCTTCAGCTTCAGCTTCAGCCCCTCCTCCTTCTCCTACTCTTGCTGAGTTTGTCGTCTCTCTGAGATGTGTTGAGTCCCGAGTCTCTCGTTCTGAGGTGATGCTCGCTCGCATCTGCTCTCACTTGGGCATTGATGTTCCTCCGTCTGTTTCTAACGATGAGGAGATGGATGAGGATGAGCTCCAGGAGCTCGTTGGATCTGATGCACGTGACCCAGAGGATACGTCTACTGCTGCTGCTACGTCTACCGGTGCCCCCGAGAGCACACCTGTTGCCACCATTCCTCCGGTGGATACTTCATCTGGTGCTCCCGAGGCCACTCCCGTTGCGACTATTCCATCTGTGGACACTCCTGCTGACCCAGTGACCACCACCCCTCCAGCAGAGCCTACTGCTGCTGCTGACCCTGCCTCTGCCTCCTGAGCTTGCTTGGAGGACTCTCCCGATGCACTTTAGATGATATATCTTGTAGCGAGAGTTTGGGTAGGATAGTTTGGGTGGTTCTGGTGTTTTGATGTATTTTTGATGTATTTTGGATGTTTTATATGATGTATTTTGATGTATACATGTTTTGATGATACACTTGTGATGTATGCTCTTTTTGATGTCCGGTGTGACATATGTTGTATGATGTGCCCCGATCTGAGGATCGTTATTATGTATGTTGTCAGATGAATCCATTTTGTTATATATATATATACATCGTGTTGACTTTTACTTCAGTGTGCACATTATTATTTTTGTCTCTGATGTTGACTTTGTTGCTCGACGAATTTCTTGATTTAATAGAAATTATTTCTATGAAAACATAGAAGTGTTTTCCATGCACTTAATTCATCAAGAATGTTGATATTGGAGAGTATATTCCATAACTCAATTCGTGAAATTAATTTGAGTTTTGATGATTTTATTTTTCGATTTTCGACTAAGGTCTCGTTGGCACGCTTTGATTTCGTTCGTATTTTCCTTTGGTGTCATTTGGACCGTGGTCGTATTCTACGACTCCCGTGCTTTTATTTGAAGCCATTGTTGTTGTTGTTGATCTTCTCCCACACTTTTTGCTAATGCCAAAGGGGGAGAGAATTAATAATGACAATGTGCTAAATGATAATTTAAAGCAATTTTCCAAGAATCTAATTTGATATCTTAGATTCAGTGGGAGTTAAGATGTAAAAATGGATTTCAAATCCTAAATTTCGATAATTGGATTCACATTTTATACTTTACTCGTCTGCTTGATGCTTATGATTATTATTTAATATGGAATTAACGTGTCATCAATGCAGGGGGAGTAAGTAAATTACATTTGAATCATTATTTTTTATTATTATTTATGTTGGTTAGTCATCACCAAAAAGGGGGAGAATGTTGAGTATTGATTCCCCGGATTTGGTTTTGATGATGAACAAATATAAATATCGTGAACTAACTCTTTGTGAGCGCAGTTATGGAGATCGTCGCCAAACTTCTATGAACATCAAAAGAGACGTCTCGAGACTTCTCAAAGCGCGTGATCGTGTGCTTGAAGCTTAGTTGAAGCTCAAGGACCACTATTGAAATCAAGAGATTCGAATCGAATCATTTGAAGATGGTTCGTCTAGTTTTATTTATAGTCTTCTAGCTTCGTTTCGTAGAATGTTAAGCCTTGAGTAGGTCTTACGTTTTAATCTTCATAACGCTCATATCTTAGAGCTAGGATCTTATTAAAAGCCCATACGAACTTTCCTGAAGCTTCGCGCTTCATTTCACGGCTTTTTGTGCATGTTAGTTGGTTCAAGAAGAAGAACCAACAGACTAGATGGCAATCTAGTCGGTCAGCAATGCTTCTTGAACCGACTAGAATGCCTTGACTAATTTCAGCTCACTTACTGTTTACAGTTAGTCGGTCCAAGAAGGTTCACTGACCGACTAGTTGTGAAATTAGTCGGTTAGGAATCCTTCTTAGACCGACTAGTTGTATGTACAGTTTTTCGCCTGAGCTACTGTTTATCATTAGTCGGTCTAAGAACGTTTGTCGACCGACTAGTTGAGAAACTAGTCGATTGGAATTTGTTGTCAGATCGACTAGTTCAACTTGATTTCAGCATATACTATTTTGACTCTTAGTCAGTCAAAGAACACTCATCGACCAACTAGTTGTGAAACTAGTCGGTTGGCAAGTCTTCTTGAACCGACTAGTTCACTATCTTCTGAACTTTACTTTTTGGTTGTTCTTCAGTTAGTCGGTTCATGTTGAATCACCGACCGACTAGTTGATGAACTAGTCGGTCAGTAGTCCTTCTTTGACCGACTAGTCTGCTTCAGAATAGAGCCGTTGGAGCATTAATTGCCACGAATTTTGCTCTCTCGTTCCTCTATCCTATATATACTTGAAGGGCTGCTTTCATAGCATTCAAGGCTGATATTTATTGAAGTTTAGAGATCAAAGAGAAGCAATTAATTCTCATTCAAAGCTCATTCACTTCATTCAAGAATCTCTCCCTCACTCTTATTTCAAAAGAGAGATTCATTGATTGTGAGCCTTCCAAGCCAAGAGCTTGATTCTAGGTCACCAACATCCTCCTAGGCTTCCGTTGCTGGTCATCTACTTGGAGCTAGGATTTGGTGCCATTTTTCTCCTCCAAAATCCTCCTTGCCCTAAATCGTAAGTTATACCCAAGGCATAGGATTTTGTTGGTAAGTTCTTATTTCATTTACATTGCTTTCGCAAGTGTTTTACTCTCGGTTGTGAGAGTTTGTTTGTGATCCCGGTTTGTGGGAGTCACAATTTCTTTTGTGTATGATTTGATCTTGTAGAGGTTTTCTACAAGTATTTCATAGTGCAAATTTGAGTTAGAGGTTTCTAACTCAAGTAGCCGGAGGGGATCCGGGTGTTTGGGACGTAGGATCAACGGGAACAAGTCAGGGAGACTTGGGTGGATCCGAACCCGTTATATCGTGTGTTTGCGATTGCATTTCTTTGTTGTCTATATTTACATTTCTGCATTGTTGGTTGAGTTTGCAAGATAATTAGGAATTATCTTCTTAATTATTTTAAATTACTATTCACCCCCCCCCCCCCCCCCCTCTAGTACTTGTGCAGTAGCTTCGTAGGGCATTATACAGATTGTACGGTAGCTATCATTAACATGCCTATATTTGGTCAGAGGAGATTCCAGTCTCACACCAACCAAATAATGACTATTCCAAAATGGGTGGTCTTCACATATAGCTAGAATCTCTATCGTACCTGTGACATAATCATAGAGTATGATCGAATCACTACCCGAGTATAAATCAGGATTTAAAAGTCTTACATCGATAATGGCATGCCAAAAAAATTGACGGAAAATTTTAATGTATATATGATATATGAGACCGATCATAAAGAGGTATGATCAACTTATTTGATAGGAAAAGTGTGTCACAATGAGTTATGAGTGCATGTAAGAAATATTCGTAAAGAGTTATAAATAATGTAGTCAAAAAGGAAATCCGAACACTCTAAACTATACCTATATGGAAGGTTAATCGACTTATTGGTCGAATAATGGCTTTCTGGCAGCCATTAGTCGACTAATGAATGACCATTAGTTGACTAACCTAACACAGGAAACTATACTGTTTTTATTTCTTCTATTAGTCTACTAAAATGGGTTGTTAGTCGATTAATGGCTGACATGTACGGATCCAAGCTAAGGTTTATTATTTGGGTCGAAGTTTAATACTAGAGTTGGATCTAAAACCAATCCAAATTTAAATATTTTGACTCTAACATGAAATCCTAATAGTTGAAATATTTCTAGGAGTTCTAGTTTAATAATCTCACTTTGTTTTAAAATAAGAATTGAATTCAAATCTAAAATCCAATTGGGATTAGAAAAGTTCATGAACAAACCTTCTTTATTTATGCGTTTAGGGATAGAGTTGAGTTCTAACTTGAACTCCGAATGCGACTTGGATTTGGATGATCCCTAGCACTATATAAATAGATCATATCCTCCACTCGCAATGCAATAACAATTTCCACCAACAAGAGATCAAAGAGATCAAAGATCATATCACCTAAGATCTCTTGAGAGGAAAAATTCAAACCTTTTTGAGGGAGAATGTTTGCTCTAAAATGAAATTTTTTCCTTCTCCTCCTCTCTCGCACTAGTAAAGTGCAGGGGACCATGTTTGAGTTCTTGGAGGGCCCATAGATCGTGAAGGGGTTTCATCATCCAGATGAAACGTTTATCGTGCTTGGTTGGTGAAAGAGCTTGGGTTCTTCATGGAAAGGGTATAGGATCCACATGTAGCACTAAATTTTATCTGTGCAAATGTATGTCTTCTATTCTTAATCATTTAAAGTTATATTTTCTATAGCTGATCTAAATTTTCTCTGCTAGGTGACAAGATTTTTGATTTTTCAGCCTTCTGCATGTTTCTAAATTGTTTAGAACGCTTGCACTATCCCTTTAAAGTGGTATCAGAGCCTTGCTATATATCTATGATTTTTATGATGCTTGAGTTTTTTTAATTTGTAAACGTATAAGTTTTATGCATTGTATTTTATAAAAGTTATGAAATTTTATTGTAATGTTTTTACGATTTAAAAAGTGGAAAATTTTAATTTAAGAATATTGTTTCTATGTCTTCTTATTATGAAATAACAAAAGGTTTTGATAAAAATTAATTCTCATACAATTTTATGAGATAAAATTCAAGTGTTAAATAATTTTAGAAGTGTTTTAAAATTTATGATATGATCGTGCTGGGTAGTTATACGATAACTTAGCTTGCGATAATGTGTTTATTGGCATAACAATTATGAGTATTATGTGATGCTCTGTCATTAGTTATCTAACCTAACAGTTTATGAAGATATCCCGTGGTCCAAATAATTATTAAGGAAAAATTTAATTAAATTAATTTTTTTCTTGTTTTGCACAGAATAATTATAAAGTTTATGTGATCGCTCTGAGATTAGTTATCTAATCTAACAGTGTAGGGGGTTCCCTAGTAGTCCTAGTAATTATTATGAAATATTTAATATGATTTAATGTTGCCATCGCATGCATGAAAACCTAAAATAGTAAAACCTAATTAATTAGACTAATTAGTATATGTAAACCCAATTTCAGTGAGATTTACAAAAGGATTGTGTGTATTAATGGATTTGAAAATTTTCTTTTCACAATGATGTCTAAGAAAGGCATGTTTTGAGAGGTTCTGTAATTAAGAAACATGATTTTTGTGTTTCAGTCATGGAAAACCTCTCTCTTCTGACATAGCTGGCATGGTCAATTAATTAGCAAAAATTTCTTATCCTATTAAATCTATATGACCTTGTTTTTCCAATTATATCAAGTCCATTACATTTAAAATTCTTTTAAAATTATCTGTAGCTCTTCGTCATTTCAAAATTGTAGAGTACCTAGTGTTGGTACTATGGTTGTTGGCGACGGTCAAGCTAGTAGCATTTCAATCCTATATGCTACCATATGATGGATTCGGGAGACTGGAAACGACCTTGTTGGCGATGGTCAAGGGCACATATATCTCTTCCTACTAAATATGAAATGAGCATGATTAAACTTGACTAAAACTTATGTTTAGGTACAAAAACCATAATTGGAAATTACAAAAAGTTGTAATTGACAAAGAGTTTGTCTACATTCTACAGAGAAAGATAACTTATTGGCCACATTCAAGGTTATAAATCTCATGATAGTGGGATACAAATTCCTATCATAAAATTATATCATTAATTTCCGTTTATCCTTTGGATTGAAGATACTCAAAAAATTAATGAAAGAAATAATTAGATAAAAACCAATCTAATTATTTATGAACATCTGCTTATATTATCATAACTCTTTAAAATATCATTTTGTAGCATCATGTCTGGCCTTTAACTTATCCTTGAAAAGTACATTCTCACTGGACCTAATTATGAAGATTGGAAAACGTGAAGATTGTAGTGACCGATGACAAGTTGGCATACGTCTTAGATACAACCCCACTGATAAGTCCATCTATGAAGAGAAAGATGTCTTTAAATACTAGACTCAGGATTGTGCCACTGTCAAATGCATCATTTTAGTCTATATAGGCAATGAGCTATAAAGGAGGCATAAGAATACGGATGTTCGTTCCATATTACTCCATGTAAAAGAGTTATATGGAGAACGATCTCCAATCGCAAGATTCAATTCTTCAATGAAATTGTTTTATATGAAGATGGCAGACGGGACCCCAGTCCAAGACCATGTCCTCAAGATGATTTCCTATATTGACAAATTGGAGCAGTTGGGGTTTGTGCTTGACCATGAATTATTTATTGATATAATTCTACGTTCTCTTCCTAACACCTTCTTTCAATTCATATTAAACTTCAATATAAACAAACTGAAATGTTTACTTCCACAGCTCTTCAATATGTTGAGGCATGCTGAGAGCTCTTTTTCGAAAGACAATATGCTGATTATGCTTATTAAATATTCTTCTTGTTCCAAAGCTTCTGCATAGGGAAAAGAAGAAGGCTATTTAAGCCTAGGGATGGCGTCAAGAAGGTGAAAATGAAGAAAGAGGAAGGTGTAAAAGATGTTGTTAAGCCTATATTTTACATACTTTTCATATCGTTTCACCGAGTGATTTTTATGTTTTATTCTCATTCTCCATGCATTTTTTATTTTATTTTAGTTGGTTTCACTCTTGGGGATATTTTGTATGGCTTCAAGGGTAAGATATACAAAACGATGCAAGGGAATGATGTGCGAAGCGAAGGAGAAGAAACGACGGAGCATGGAGGAAGAAATGATGAAGATAGATGAGAAGACAGGACAACACGGCCTTGCAATGACACACACAGCTATGTGGCATACCAGACCATCAGCCAAGATTGAGCCAAAGTGGTATGGTCGTGCAGCCATCTTCGCAGTCGTGCAACCCAAACAGTAACATTGGACGTTCTGCTATATGAGCCGACACGGCCCTATGCCAGTCAGCATGGCTAAGCGCCAGTCAGTATGGCTGTGCAACACAGACAGAAGACATGGCCAATTCCTGCACAGTGCCAACATGGCTGTACGACTTTGCTACACAGTCATGCGCATAATAACTCTGAGTTTTAGACCCAAAATCTGTTAGGGTTTTTTGGAGGGTATTTAAACCCAACTTGTAATTAATTTTAGGACAATTTTTACTTAGGTTTTTCATATGTAATTGGTGGCTACTATTGGAGTTTTGGAGACTCTTTATTTTGCTTTCCTTTGTGCTAAAGTTGGGATTTTTATTATTCAATCTAGTAATATTCTATTAACTCTTTTTCTTTTATTTTCATGCATTCATCTATGAATTTTTTTTATTGCTATTTCCATGCATTCATCTATGAATTATTTGATTGCTATTTCCAGGTCTTGTGAGTAGTCTCTTTGTCTATGGCATATTGAAACCTATTGTAGATTAATTTGTATGGATTGATTGTCCCAAATATTGAGTTGTTGAATTATTGCTAGGGTTTGGCCTTGGATGTGCGTATCATTGATTTAGCCATTGATGTGCTACATAACCCTAATAACCGATGAGAATCATGGTTTTGGTTTGATGTATCTTGATGATAGATTGATTTTCTATTAATTAGGGTTATGACCAGACATCAGACCTAGATTAATTAGAGCAACTCAATTAGGGTTACCGACGAGATATCAGAGCCCTATTTTAGATATCCAGACTTTGATCCGAGTTCTCCCCTAAGAAATGACGAGAACGAGGATTGGGCCTTAGTTCACACATGGCTTTAATTCGATAAATTGAGAAGTTAGATCATTCCTACAAATAAATTGCAATGCGAGGAGACTTAGCCCTAGCATTCTCTCATTCTAATATTTTCTTACTATAATTCCCTCTTGTTGGATAAGATTTGCACAGCTAAATAAAATCCCAAATTGATTGGTACTCAACCACTGGCTCCTTGATATCAACATATGAGCTACAACTACATCATACGCTTGCAGTATTATAACTTCACGAACAAGTTTTTGGAGTTGTTGCCGGGGGTAGTTGGTTTGATATTGATTACATTTTGGATTTAGTAGACTACGCTTTCTTTTTCTATTCTTATCGTTTTACTGATGATCTTCTCCTAGTTTCATTTTTCCTTGTATATCCATGAGAACCTAGAATTTCGATCCTGGGATCAAGGCAAATGCAAGGAGACTGGACGCCAGGAGACGAGAGAAGTTAGGACGAGAAAGAATGACAGAGTGAATGGATGCCTTGTCACGTTATGACTTTTCAGATGGGCAATGGAGCGAGTATTTCGAGTTATGGAGATTATATGAGTACCAGTTCGACGCTCCATAGACGCAAGGGTTGAGTATAAGGCAACTCACTGCTTTGTACAACAACCAATGGCAGGTATAGGGGCAACAAGTATTTGAGAAATAGATGGTGAACGTTGCCCAGTTTGACGGGGAGGCCTATAGTCAGACTTGGGAAAGGTTCTATGATTTAGTGCTAGGGTGCACAGACCATGGTTTCTTCTAGGACCATTTGCTTCAGATCCTCCACATAGGTTTACAGCCCCATACACGTGACTTTATGCAGAGTATGAGCAATGAAGAATTGTTTGCATACACAACCGAGGATGCATGGTGATACTTCCATAGCCTGGAAAAGCATGAGCAGACTGTGCCACCCCCACCATAAGAATCCAATCTAGATGCTCTTTTGGAGAACTTCTTGGCCACCCACAACCATGCTTGTTGTTCAGTAAATTCTAGAGATGCAACACAGCAGGATCTAAGCACCATGACTCAGCCGTAGGACATGCTCCAATAGCTCAGTCAGCTCATCCAAGATCACATCCATCAGCTTGTAAAACTCCAGTAGGTCCAGAACCAACCTGAGGGACCATATGTGGACTCTTACCATTTCAACCCCATGGAAGACCAAGAGAAACAGGGTGTTAGGGTGGATTTGAGCCAAGTGGAGGGGACGACACGTCCATATTTTGATGATCGGGATAAGATGGATGATGGGGGTGTTTGTTGGCCACATGGGAAACATGATGCATTCCTATATTGATGATGACGAGATGGAGACGAGTGAAGGCGAGAGCAATATTAGTGATATTGAGGAGCCTGAGCCCTATTTCCCATCTGATTCATTCCACTAACTTGAGGTATACGTGAGCATTGAGGAGATTACTAAGAATGCTTACTTCGATAGCAATGAGGAAGATGTGCGTGAAGGCAAGAGTGCATCGACTATGATGGAGCCCGAGCCATGCCTTTCTAATAACTCAGATCAGTAGCTATCATTTATTTTGCATCCAGATGCGTACCACACCATCGTTCATGAAGATATTCATAAATAACATCAAAACATGGGGGATATTGCAGAGTCCATATACTTTGATGATGAGGACAAGGCGGGGACGTCAACTACAACATGGTGTACATTTAGCTTGAACTATCTTCTCCTTTAGATTCCTCTCTACAACCACTCACACCTTCTCCAGAGCCCATCAATCCACTTCAGAGAAGTATTTATCCATACACTGCTGTCATTTTTGAATCGTGCGTTGTAGCACCATATTATTTAGATTCAGATAGTCATCATGAAGCATTGAATTCTTTTATCTGTTTTGACGACCCTTTGTGGCGAGCTTATTAATGGACAAGTATGCCTAATTTATTTGGACATGCCATATCTCCTGCAGGACACATGTTCACATTTGAAGGAGATATGCTTGGTTGTGTCGCTTGGCCACAAAGCCGCAGATGGAAGGAAGACGCTCTCTGAGGAGCGCAAAGAACAATTTGAGCAGCTTCTACAAATAAAGATCATTGACCCACCATTTGAAAATCAAGGGAATCGAGCTCACCACTTAAAATGAGTGCTTCTTGGAAAGCAACCAAAGTTTTCATTTGGATTTTTTTTATTTCTTTCATTTTATTTTATTTATCAAAAAGAAAAAGAAATTTATAGAGCCATCAAAACTCAAAAACTGAACTAATTCAAAAATTTTAATGCAGGAAACAGTCACAAGGCCATGCGACCCATCGCACAGCCATGTCAATTCAAATGAGGAGTTACGCAAAAGTGACACAACTGTGCGACCCATCGCACGGTCGTGCCACTCAAAAGGTGACTTACACAAAAGTGACACGGCCGTGTGGTACACAACACAGCCGTGCAACAAAATAAAGAAGTTACGCAAAGCAGCATCGCAGTCAGCAAGGTCGTGCTATGTCGTGCACGACCGTGCAACCCCCAAATTAACAGTTTTAAAAGCCGACCCCTCTTATTCCCTCTTCTTCCATCTCTACATTAAAACTCCTAAACCCTAACACCAATCCACTCTATATCCACCAAAATCCCTCTGCTTCTCCTCAAATCTCTCTCTCTCTCTCTCTCTCTCTCTCTCTCTCTCTCTCTCTCTCTCTCTCTCTCTCTCTCTCTCTCTCTCTCTCTCTCTTCCTCTTCCTCTCCTCAACCCCTCTTTTACTCTCCTCAACCCCTCTCCATCTTTGTCTTCCTTAAATTTCTCTAATTTCGCAAAACCCTTACCCCACCACCACCTCTCGGTGGCAAAAATTCACAAGGACCAAGCTTGGGGGAGAATCTCGCTCGTGCCGAAAGCCACTTGCATCATCACGAAAAGAAGATCAACCATGGTCATTGGGTAAATTCAAACCTTGATCTTATTTAACAATTTTGTTCATAAATCTGGAATTTTTGTGGGGAAAATTGAAATTTGTTATTGTTTCATTATTGATCATTGAAAAAAACACCCTAGATGGGGGTGAATAGAGTGTATGGAACAAATAAAATATTATCAAGCAGCGAAATCAATCAGAGTGTATACAATTATAGTTTTTTAATGGAGCTGGCTCCCCGTATACTCTCCGACCACAACCCAGAGGATTTAACCCTTTTTGAATCCACAAAAAACCTGATCACACTTATGGGTGACGACCAAACTGTTACAACACCAAATCACACTTACATGTGGTTACCAAACCATTACTGCACCTGATCACTCTTACGAGTGGTGATCGAACCATTACAAAAATTAGCTTAGTGAATATAACACTCAAATATCGCCTCCGTGTGAAGCTATACAAAAAATACAACCTCTTAACAAAATAATTCTAACTGATCTAAAATTGAAGTAATAAATCAGAGAGATATCACCATAGTATAGTAACGATATTGTGATCATGTCAGTGAAAACGGTTCGTCAATCGGATTCCTGAATTGGAAGATATCGTAGTTGGAATTTCTGCGGTCTGTTTTGCAATTCTATACAGGGACTTTTCTGTAAAACAACCAAATCTAGATCTTTCTTCCTGGCAGAGAAAATAATAAATATCACCGTAGCATATAGCGTGAAGTTGTGGTCATCCTGGTGAAAACGGTTCATCAATCTGAGCTCTACAACGAAAGTTATGCACTTTTCAGCGACTCTGGTTTTCTTCTTTTCCTCCTCCTTCATTTGGATCAAGCTCTGAAATATTTGAGATGAGAGGAGCAAATTTGGCCAGCATGGATGATGGAGAGTGATGTGTATCACATTTTCACATATTTTTTACTCTTTCCATGCGCATTTCATATCACTTCATCCCCTGTTTCACCCTATTTCCCTGTTTTGTTTCCTTTTACTCTTTTAATACTTCTCGTGTGCTACAGGAGAGATCATGGATTTTTGGGCTCAAAAGTGGGAGAAAAGGTGATCAAATGAAGCGAGAAGCGATTGGAGATAAAAATATGTAGAAAGAGCTCAAAAGTGTCACACGCAGTCGCGTGGACTAAGGCATGTGGCCGCGTCGACCAGGACACATCAAGGAATTCCAATTGGAAGCCACACGGTCACGTCGCCAGAACCAAACGACCGCGTTGCCAGAGCTAAAGAGAGAAAGAACGTCAAGCCATGCGGTCGAATCATTCACGCCGAACGACCGCAATGGGATGAGCTGAAGGAAGAGAGATCCAGAGCCACACGGCTGTGTCATTAGAGAACCACGCGACGGCGTCCTTCCAGGTGGAACCGAAGCCAAATGGATGCTTCACGCGGCCATTTTAGATCAGATCTTGGAGCTGTTAACCCTTAGACGATGCAGTCGCATGATCTAACCACCTCCTTGCGTCGCATGTAGCATTTCGGGCCTATTTTATGCAGTTTTGGCCAAACGGCCGCATCATTCTCGACCCGGCCGCATCTACCAAGGGTTCTTGGCCCGAGTGGGCACCGTCAAAGGGTATTTTGGGGCTTTTGTTAGGGAGTTTGAGGGAGTATATATACTTTTCTGTACCTCTGTGAGTGAGGAGGCTTTTTTGGCAGACCTTTTAGAGCTTTTTCAGGGGATTATCAGGTGTAAACATTCTTTTTCCATGTCAACTTTAATTGTTCCTTTTGTTTTCTTCCAGTTTTTAGTTAATTATTGATAGTGAATCCATCTATTGAATGATTTTGTGATTATGGATTGGTTTGCTATTGAATCTCTTCCATATCCACTGCAATGAATGCCTTTTTAATGAAATCAATTGTCTCTAATTGCATGTGCCAATGGGTTGCGCCACGTTGGATGTAGATATGGATTGGTCAAATGTTGATAAATTGTTGTGTAATTGAGGATGAGGGGGTATGTTGAGATGATTATTATCAATGTAATTCGAATTTCCCCTTCGTGGGTAATTAGATTAATTCAGGGTAGAAAACGGGGTTAATCTAGGGTTTTCAATTGCATTGATCAATACTATCGATGCGGCTGCCGGAATTCAGGCATCGATCAGAGCTCTCCTAACATAGATCCGAATCCTAATCCATGGAAGTGGTATGGAGGAAGATTATGGACATTCGACGGATTTAATGCATCTAGCGTGTATCGATGCACGACAGAAGTCGGTATCGATATGGGCTAGGTAGTCCTATCATGCATCGCGGGGGTATGGTTAATATAAGGGGGATATCTTATCATGTGCCATGGAAGTGGGGGTACGAGAATACCATTAGATTAGACGACATCTCCCGAACCTCATGAACTCAACAATTGGTTTACACTAATCAATCCTAGCTTAATCCAATGGTAGGGATATCCAGGCCCTAGAGCTTTTTATTATTGGTATATCCTATTAGTTTTTATACTTCTCGACATTATACTCGATCATGTAGCTATTGCCTTAGTAAGAAATTAGTACCAAGAGCTGCCTTCCAGAGGATGACCTGTATAGCACCACAAAAACACCGTGTGCTTGTGGCTATAAATATTGAAGCTTGCGAAACATCGAACAAGCCTTTGGCGCCGTTGTCGGGTAGGCACGGCTTGTTATTAGTTTCATACTTTGTTGATAATCTGCGTATTTATATTTTTCTTTTTATCTTTTTCTTCTATTGATTTTGGTACTATTAATGTTTCCTTGGTGTAGCACTTTTGTGTATGCACAGTAGATCGAAGGGTATTCCGGATTTGCATCCATTAGATACTGAAATTGAAGCCACTACACGAAGGTCCCACGTCGAAAGGAAGAGGAAGCTGGTGATGGAATCAACGGTGAAAATTGACGATCCACCTCCTGCTAAGTCCCTCATGGACTTTTCTATGCCCTTCAATGGGTCGGCGTCGAGCATCACGAGGCCAATGGTGGAGGACACTAATTTTGAACTAAAGCCGGTGTTGATAAGTTTTATACAGTAGGACCAATTCGGAGGAAAGCCCACGGAGAATCCCAATGACCACCTCAATACCTTCCTTGTGAAGATGGATACGCTGAAAATGAGTGACGTCACTAGTGACGCCATCAGGCTAAGACTCTTTCCATTCTCTCTTAGGGATAAAGCTAAGGACTGGCTTAGAATCCATGATCCTGATACTTTTGTTTCATGGGATGATCTTTCACGTGCATTTCTAACGAAATTCTTTCCTCCAGGGAAAACTGTAAACATGCATAATGAGGTCACGCCGTTCACCCAGCTTGAACAGGAGTCATTGTATGAAGCTTGGGAAAGGTTCAAGGACATGCAATGCAACTGCCCACACTATAGTGTGCCCGACTGGCTCTTGATCCAATCCTTCTATAATGGACTATCACATGAGGTAAAGATGATGATTGATGTCACTGCCAACAGAAAAATTATGAGCAAGACTCATGTGAAGGTCAAAAAATTGTTGGAGAACATTGCCGCTAATAATTACTTGTGGAGCAATGAGAGAGCTACCTCGAAGAAAGGAGGTAAGTATGATCTTGATGAAGTTTCTATGTTATCCGCCAAATTTGATGCATTGACTAAGCAACTATCTAGAATAGAGCTTGGTGCTGCTAATCCGTCTATGGCGACATTTTGCGAAGTGTGTGGTGTGCATGGACACCCAGAAAAAGAATGCACATCTACCCATGCCACCTCACCAGGAATGACTATAGAGTAAGCTAATGTTCTATACGGAAACAACTAGAGACATCCCAACATTCCATACTCAAATACGTTCAACCAAGGGTTGAAGAACTACCCAAACTTCTCTTATCAGAGTGGAGGATTGCAACCAAATGCACCGTTCCTACAGCAGCAGTAGCCATATGGACCTCCTCCATAGAATTTTCAACCCCTAACCAACAACCACCCCCCTCCTCCTATTAAAACAAACCTTGAGAAGATGATGAAAAGTTTTATTGTGATGCAGGGGCAAAATAATGACTACTTTCAGACTTCCATCCAGCAACTTGTCACTGGCCAAAATTCCATGGAAACTCAGGTTGCACAGCTAGTAGAGAAAGTAGCACAGTTGAATAGGCAACGTGGGTAATTGCCGGGGCAAATAGAGCCTAACCCAAGAGGACATGTCAATGCTATTACCGCGAGGAGTGGCAAACAAATGGAAGACCCCATGATGCCAGTAACTAAGGAAAGGAAACCTATGATTGAAGTGGACCCCGTATCGAGATTGAGCTTGAGGAGAACGATGAGATAGCATCACCAACGACAAAACCACATAAGGAAAAGATATTTAAAAAGGGTGATGAAGAAACCTCAATGGAGCCTCTAAGAGTTTACGTTCCGTAGGTTCCATTCCCTTTGAGATTGGCGAAGGCGTTGTTGGAGGAGAAATACGGAAAGTTTTTAGACATGTTGAAGAAACTACACGTCACAATCCCGTTCTTGGATGCCATCTCAGATATCCCGTCGTATGCTAAGTTTTTGAAGGAATTAATCACTATTCTGGGCAGAAGGGAAAAGGTCATGCTATCTATGGAGTGAATCGCCATCCTCCAAAGAAAGACTGTAGAGAAGCTTAAAGATCCGAGAAGCTTCGTCATCCCTTGCACTGTAGGAAAAGTATCAATTGAGAGAGCACTAAGTGACCTAGGTGCAAGCGTGAGCTTCATACCATTGGGCATAAGTGAGAGGCTAGGGATGGGAGCACCAAAGCACATAAGAATGACGTTACAGTTCGTTGACAGATCAATTAAGTACCACGTAGGGATTCTCGAGGACGTTTGGGTGAAGGTTGGCAATATGCTATTTCCATGTGATCATGGGCATGCTGGAGAAAGCCCGTATACCTATTATCTTGGGTCATCTGTTCTTAGCCACCGCATGAGTAATGATTGACGTAAATGGAGGGAAGTTGTCCCTCAATGTCGGGAAGGAGAAGGTTGAGTTCGACATTCAGAGGAGTATGAGAGAATTCATAGAGGATGACCATTGTGCCAATGTTGACATATTGGAGGAGGTAATCGAAGAAATAGAGCTAGATGACATACTCCTAAATCTCACGGAGAAGCTACTATTTGCAAATTCTAAGTATGAAGGGGAACGGGAAACGATAGCCCTAGCGAGGAAGTTGGATGAAGCACCAAAGAAGAGGGTCAATGAAAAAGGGCCAAGATTACAACCAATTGATCCAGGGAAGCTAAAGATAACGGAGGAATGCACTGCAATGTCAAGAACCAACAAGAAGACGCATGGAATGAGAGCAAATCTCGCTCTCCACCACGGAGCTGCCATGAAAAATCTAAATGGAGTCGATCTAAAGACTTAAAACAAACACTTTTGGCAGGAAACCCATGCTCTTAACTTTTCTAATTTTCATTTTCATTTTTTTAGTTAGAATAGTTAGTTTTAGAGTGGATAAATCAACTCTTAAAAACTCAAACTGATTCAAGGAAGTTTCAATGCAGGGAGAAGAACGCGACCGCGTGGGATACCCCACGTGGTCGAGTGGAGGAAGGCAAATGAAGGCAATTTTTGAAGCATCAGATACTGGTCGACGCGGTCGCGTGATGTGTCACGCTTGACCGCGTCAACCGAACCCAAAAGAGGATGATTTTTGAAGCTGGGAAATCAGGATTCATGCGGCCATGTTATCTGACCGGCGCCCCGCTTACGTCGCGGCGGCGCGGTGTCGTTTACCGCAAGTTTCACGGTTAGTGTAGGGTGCGGGAATATCGAACTCAGGGAGGCGAGGTTGTGCTTGGGTCAGGTAGGACCTAAATCACCCCGAGGGGCGAGCTAGCCCGAATCGGTGGATGGTTGTCATGAAAGGAAATGAAAGCGTATGAACAAAAAGAAAGTAAACCCGGGACTTTGGTTTCCGACCCGACGAGAGACTCTCGCCGCTACGGCCTACGGGTATGGATAGCGATCGGGATTAGGGTCTAATGGTGAGACGTTGCCTCTGAAAGTGGTACCGACGTCCCATGGGCCCGATATTCCGGTCAGTGCCCAGGATGATACACCGGACTTCCCGGATTCGATCAGTGGTCACTCCCGTGTCCATAAACACTGATCGATCCCGGGAGCACTAAGTCCGCAACGATATCTCCCAACATCTCATCCTGCCGCTCCCGCGTGCTAGGATTCGGCGTCTACGCTAAAGGCGTGAGCTTTGGCTAGGGAGTCAACCGCCAAGTTTATTCCCCCTTGGCCCGACGGTCAAAGGCGGTCTTTTTCCCGCCGATGACAATGAAACGCCCCGCGTAACCGTTAGATTCCTACTCCCTATCGATTTCCTAACCCTATGGACGCATCGGGAGAGCCCCCGAAGGGTTTCCACCAAAATCCCAGATTTGGGAACTACTCACAAAAATTCATGAAAAAGCAATCTAAATGAAATTTAACCGTTAGAATCATAATCAGACAATTGCAATGCGGAAGTAAAGGAGTAATAAAGACAATACTAAAAAATTAGAAAGATCTGAAAACTTACTTACGAGTAACAATTACAGCCGTCACAAGGAAATAAAACAGTAAAAAAATACAACTCTCCCGTTTCTGGAACCCTAGGGGTCCTATATATAGATTTTCGGATCAACCGATCGGGTGACAAGTCAACCGATCGGTTGATCCGTTACAGATAAATTACAGAAAACGGCGAGTTTTCACCCGATCTCACGAACCGATCGGGTGAGTTCTTGAGCGACCGGTTGGATCTTGGAGCAGTCGGGTGAACCTGTCGGTTCGACGCCCGTGTCTTCAGCTCTTTTTCTCAGCTACAGATGAACCGATCGGGTGAGAGTCACCCGATCGGTTGGAATTCTGCTCGAAAAGACAGAGAACAGCCGCCTGCAGAACCGGTCTGTGAACCGGTCGGGTGACTTCTTTGTGAGCTGCGGTAGCGACCGGTTGGTGCACGCGTGCATCACCCGATCGGTTGGAGATGACCAACCGACCGGGTGAGGGGCTGAAAGATGAATACTTCGCCGTTTGACCCCCTGGATCACGCGTGACTTCTCCCGTTGCTCCGGGGACTTGGGATATCATCGTAAAAGGTCCCCTACGTGGTCGAACTCCTGCAATCATGGACAAACAAAGAAAAGTGAAAGAAAACGGGAAAACATACGAAAACGAATAAGAGACGGCGGAAAACACGGAGAAACACAAAAGAAAACGTGCGTGAATATATGAAATATAGTCGCACGTCAAAATCCCCCAAGCTGAACTCTTCCTCGTCCTCGAGGAAGACGAGTGAGAGTAGGAGCTCGGAAGGGAAAAATAGAGAGGAAGAAGGAAAAAGAAAACTCTAAGCCCTAGATCGTCCATCAGAGCCATCAAAATCAAAAACGACACACCTAGCAAGCGAACGCCAAATCACACCACTAAACCTAGGAAAGTGAGTCCAAATAAGTGTCGTGGGTCCACGCAGTGAAGCGCGAGTGAGCGTGGCCGTGTGCTAGCAAATGGTGAAGCTTTCTACGATGTGCAATGAGGCTCGATATACACAAATCCAAGATATGACCCAAATATCGAATCGAATTGAATTAAGCGGCGAATATAAGTTCAAGCATGCATGAGAATAGAGAGAATAGAAGCGTATCATGCATCGGGGACTCCACAACTAGGGTTAAGGAAATCACGCCACTATAGCCTAGATACTAGCTAAAAGGTTCCCAAGCCAAGAGTTTTCGATAACGACGGGGGTTGAGATGATGTGGAGAAGAACACTCGGTGCAAATTCTCGCCTTCCCTTTATTCTTGGCAAGTATGAAAATATTCACACGGGAATTTTTTTTGGGTTTTGGGTATTTGCATATTTTTTTGTCTTTTTGGCTATACAATCTTTTTCTTCTTTTTTTTTCTTTTCTTCCTTTTTTTTTTGGATTTTTGGGTTTTTGGCTATACACATGTGTACTCTCCCAAGTGGGAGAACGGTACACGACGAGGGGATTTGCACCAAGTAAAACAAAAAAGAAGTCGAAATCTAAACACTTGGGCAAAGGAGACTATTCTTGCTAAATAGAGCTTAGGCTAAATGGGTTATCCTAGTCCTTAGTTGTGGAATCCCGACGCATGCGAAATGAAGTATACGATATATATATAGCATGCATTAGAAGCAAATACCGCGTATTCAATATCGAAGCATGATAATCTAGGGGTCATTCCTGGACAGGTATATAAAGTAAAATCACAAAGCAGAAGCGCACCAAATGCTAGTCACGACACACGACTCACCAAAAGCTAAGTGGACCCACGATGCGTGGAATGCAAGAGGACTCGAAATCCTAGGGTTAGTGAGTGTGATTATCGATGCAATGCTAGGTGTGTGTGACTTCGTGGCGATTCATCATAGGATTCATTTCTAGGAGAAAGAGCTAAAGAAAGAAGGAAAAAGAAAAAAGAAAAACACGATGGAAAACGACTCAAATAACGTAGAAAGACAACACAAATGACGCACGAAGTGCAACTCCCCCAAGCTGAAACTTGCATTGCCCTCAATGCAATAAGAGTGAGTACGGGAGGGCAATGAAAATGGGGGGGAATACGCACAGACACGAAAAGAAATGAAAACGGGGAAAACACATAGATAAAGCTGAAAAAGAAAGAAAAAAACAAGATCAAAATCAAACAATACGAAAATAAAAATAAAATAAAATCACACGACACTACACTCAAAAAGTGAAAAACAAACACACACACAAAAATGAGAAAAACAAACAAAACACGACAGCACACCAAAGTAGACTTCCCCCAAGCTAGACCAGAAAGAGCTAGCGAAACGATATGATCAATGAAATCCAGATATGTGCAAGGGGGAGTCAAAAACAAAAGGGGTGAATCTAGAAAGCAGGAGGAGCTGAGTCCTCGTCCTCCTCGGAAGAGGGTGTGGATGGGTGGTCGGGGGAGGCTGGGGGTGTGCTGAGAAGTGGGGGAAGAGGTGAAGTAGTAGGGGCAGTGGTGGTGTGAACAATGGGACGAGTGTCGGTGGTGATGGGTGGTGGTGGTAGGAAGGCGATCAAGGCGGTGGTGAGAGGAATAGAAATGGAGGAAGTAGATGTGGTGGTGACGGTAGTGGGAGGTGGTGGGAGGGATCTGGAGCGTACCGGTAATTTCCTCCGGCGCACGTATGGAGTGACGGATGAGGATGGAGGTAGCGTGAGTGCGGTGGAAGTGGTCAGGAGGGGTGAAGTGGATGCTGGGATGGGATGTGAAGGGGGAGGGGAGGAATGTGGAGAAGTGTGGGTGGGTGGAGGAGAAGATCGCCTGGGTGGTGAAGGTGGAGGTGGTGAAGGTGGAGGTGGTCCGTGGATATGAGTAAGAAGGCGGAGAATGGCGGCCACGTTCCTCTCAAGTGCGAGGAAACGTGGGTGAGTAAGAAAGGAGGATGGTGATGGGTCCGAGGAAACAGAGGACATGGCGAGCTCACGAAGGGCGGCTACCTCCCTCTCAAGTCCTAGACGGGCAGATACCTGACGGCGACCAAAAGACGTAGACTGACGCGAGGCAGAGGTGGTGCCGCCAGGTAAGGTCGAAGAGGTGCTGGCGGCAGTGGTCATGCCAGCACAGGAGACAAGGCCAGAAATGGCCGCAAGGAGGTGCTCAGACGTGATCGGTCCCGGAGCAGAAACGGGACGACTCGGGCCAGCCCCTAAATCTCCCACAGACGCAGGGATATCCTGCTCGCCTAAGTGGGCGGCAGGGGACGGTGATCTACGTGCGCCTGCGGGGAGAAAAGGAAGATTCAACCCCGCAAAGAAGTCGGGATCAGGAGGGAAAGTCCAATCTCCCACGAGAGCAATGGTCATGCGAGCGGGGTTGGGCAGAATGGTGTAAGGGGCTGGGGGGTGGCCATAGTTGAAGATGTAGCGGCCAGCTGAGTAGGGTCTAATCATGTGAATGTGCCGCAGGACGTCAATATCAAGACGTGATGGTCCTGCGGCAACAGGAAGATTGTTGGGGAGGGGGATATTGAATTAGGGGTAAGAGCATATGATAGTGATGATGCCCCCGCAACAAAACTTTCCCTTACCGGCCCGGCTAATCTCGAGTAGCTTGTGAACAAGCCAATCGCCGCCATGAATGGGGACGGTAGGGGCCCTGAAGCTAACTCCATCATCATCCCGGACATAAGGAAAAGTCATGGCCCAAAGGATAAAAAGATCGGGAATAGTCACAGTGCCTGACTCGTCCCTAGGAAAGAATGTGGAAGAGATGATCCTGTGGGGTAGACGAAACACGGGATGAATGATGGAGGAGGCCTTGGCCCGACCTCGGGGGTAGTCGCCGATCAATGTGAGGCGGAACCAGAATTGATCGACGCTAAATTCGGGCGTGTACCCATGGTGTCTGATAGAATCATCCCTGAGATTGGGGAAACCAAATATATCATTAATCGTGTTCAGGGTTGTGGTGACACTATGGTTACGCACCCGGAATATAACGATCGACCCGGACTCTAAAACAAGTGTGGAGAGGAATTCGAGTGTGAGTGCCGGGTGGGAAGTGGCAGATGCATTAAGGAAGGCTAACCATCCTAAGTTGCCGAAAAGATATTCGATCTCGGTGGAGACACCGAGATCGAGAAGTGTTTGTGCATGCGGGAATTTAGTAGATAGATGCCCTCGAGCATCAAGCCTGCGGTAAAAGTCTTTGTGCTCCTGGTTCCGGAAGATATACCCATGCGGGCCCAACATTGGGTCCACAGGGGGGATAATAGGTGGAGGAGGGCCAAGTGTAAGTGCTCGTGTACGGGAAGGAGGGCGCGTTTTTTTTCGTCTCTTTCGAGACGGCTCCTCTTCCCTCATGATTCCTTTTCCCTTATCCTTATCTTTAGCCATGTGTGTGTGTATGAGCAAGAATTAGTGCAAAAATCGTGGATGCACACTAACACAAGCCAACAAGCAAGCACAATAAACAGGGCAAATATATAAAATAAGAATAGGAGCGAGTTTACCCAAGCGGAGTGGTGGAGCTTGCTCGTTGGTGCCCCACACTGTTCAGCGAGAGTATCGTGGAGCCGCGGCGAACTCCTTCGGCAAAAATTTTTGAAATGGAGGTGGATTGGGGAAAATTAGGTCAAAAATCCGGAATGGGAGGAGAGAGATGGTGTAGATGATGGAGGGGTTGATGAAGGAGGTGGAGAGTGGGAGTAATGGGGGAGTAGAGGGTGTGGGGGAGTGAAGATCGGTTGTTGGCGAAGAGGGGAAGGCGAATCGACGGCGAGATTTGCGATCGGGCGAGGGCGGAAACGAGCGGGTGTCGGGGGGTATTTATAGGGTTTTAAGTCAAACCGATCGGGTGACTTGTCACCCGGTCGGTTGATGGTTAGGTCGAAAATTTTGCCGAAGAAATGCTACAGGCAAATCGATCGGTTGGCCGCTCCACTAAATTTCCCGAGAACTTAGGGCTTCTCACCCGGTCAGGTCAACCGATCGCGCTCAAACTCAACCGATCGGTTGATATTCCCCAAAATTTTCCGAGAGTTCTCCCCAGCTCACCCGGTCTGCCACCCGGTCTCTTCATTACTCAACCGATCGGGTCATATGGGGACAGATCTCGGCATGTATCTGATACGACCCAACCGATCGGGTGAGATGTCACCCGATCGGTTGAGGCTTGTTTCCTGCAAAAACCAAGAGATTTGATTAAGTCCCCGAACGGATGTTCTTGTGGCTGATTTTATTTATAAAAATAGATAAAATAAAGTGAAAAATAACGCTAAAAAGTGGGAAAAAGTTTAGAACATGGGTTGCCTCCCATGAAGCGCACTTGTTTAACGTCGTTGGCTCGACGCCCGCAAGAGATGCTCATGGTGGCTGATACGGGTGATGCCCTAACTTAGGCATCTCTTCCTTGTTGGAGCTGAAGGCGCTCGGGGTAGTCAGCGGCTGGAAAAATACTTGCTCGACTACCCCCCTTTGTTCTTGGGGTCCGGGGGCTTTTCCTTGGTGTTGGCGCTTCCCGCCATCTTTTTCAGGATCCGGACCTCGTCTTTAGTGAGGTCCGTGAGCTCTTTCCCCGTTCTCCTCACAGGAGGAAACTTGGGGAACCCGGGAGTGGTCGTTCTCGCTGCACTTGGTTTTCCAGCAGCTTCTTTGTCTTCGGGGCCTTCTTCATCTTCAGAATTCCCCAATTCATCGGGGGGGTTTCTCAGGAGAATCTCCCAGGAGTTCTCCTCTACAGCTTTTTCTTCTTCTATCTCAAGCAAATTACACCGGAGGTCATCAGGAGGGTCGGGGTGCTTCATGGATAGTCCCAGGTCAAACTCAACTTTCTCTCCGCTGACGTTCAAGGAGAGTTTTCCGTTCTTCACATCTATAAGAACGCCAGCAGTGGCCATGAAAGGCCGTCCCAGGATAATGGGGGTGTGTGCGTCTTCGGGCATGTCCATGACTACAAAGTCCACAGGCACATGCACCCCTCTCACATTCACGGGGAGATCATCAACAATTCCCACCGGATATTTGACCGACCGGTCAGCTAGTTGTAGGGTCATCCCGGTGGGCTCCAAATCACCCATTCCTATCCTTCTGTACATAGACAAGGGCATCAAGCTAACACTCGCTCCTAGATCGACGAGTGCACGATTAATCTTCACAGCCCCGATCGTGCAAGGGATAGAGAAGCTCCCCAGGTCCTTGAGCTTTGGCGGGTTATCCCTCTGGATAAGAGCGCTACATTCCGTCGTCAGCACCACTTTCTCTTTTCTTGACCCTTTGGTCACCAAATCTTTCAAGAATTTTGCATAGGAGGGGATTATCTCGATTGCCTCCAAGAAGGGGATCTGCAGGCTCAGGTCCTTGACCATGGCGAAGAACTTCCCATATTTCTCATCAATTTTCGCCTGAGCCAACCGTTGTGGAAATGGCACAACGGGTTTATATACTCTTGGGCTCTCTTCCTCCTTCTTCTTCTCTTCTTCAGACATTCCCTCCGGAGTCATGGGATTTGATGACGAAGCACCGGTGTCATTTAATTTTTCAGTCGGTCTCTCAACGACCAATGGTGCTTCCGGGTTGCTAGGGGGCACTCTAGTAGGAATTTGTGTCCCGCTTCTCAGAACGATAGCGGACACATTCGCGTGCTCGTGCACGAGTGCCGATGTTTGTGTTGCCCCCCTCGGGTTCACCTCCGGTTGTGGCGTCAATTGGTTTTGTGACCTTGCAAGGTTCGCCACTTGTAACCCCAGCTGGGTTACTTGGTCCGTGAGGGTCCTCTGACCCATTTCCAGCTTTTGGTTGATCCTCTCCTGATTGGTGATATATTGAGTCAAGAGAGACTCAACCGGAGAGACGGCCCTTTGTTGGCCATACTGCTGCTGCTGCTGGAACAGCTGCTGATTCCTGGGGATGTAGGATTGTTGCTGAGATGGTTGCTGCTGAAACTGACTCTGCTGTGGCCTAGCCGGCTGATATGCTTGTTGCTGCGGCTGCTGAGGCGGCGAGGGCTGAAATGGTGGACGGTAACTGAAGTTCGGGTGGTTCCGGTTGTTTGGAGAGTAGGCCGGGTTGGAATTGGTTCTTGGTGGGTACGGCGCATTTCCCGTGGGATTGTAAAAAAGTGCGCTCGCCTGATCCAATGGTGGTGAGATGTCACCACCGTCGAATTCTCCGAAGAATCCGGACTCTACTGCTGAAACCTGCTGTGTATCGGCCCCACCGGCTCCTACCATCAGCGCGGAGATCTGGGTCGAAAGCAAGTCGAACTTGCTTGAAAGTTTGTCGACGTCCTCAACTCTGTGTATACCCCCAGTTCTTGGTGTGGCTCTCTCGTCACACCACCGCTCATTGTTGGATGCCATGTTTTCCAGAATATTCCCGGCATCTTCCTCGCTTCGAGACATGAAGGAACCCCCAGCCGCGGCGTCCATAGAAGATTTAAGGTCATCCCTCAACCCATTGTAGAACAGATTGATAATCTGCCACTTCGGAAGCTCATGGTGAGGGCATCTTCTTTGCATCTCTTTATATCTCGTCCAAGCTTCATGCAAGGACTCGTGGCTGGCCTGGGAGAAGGAGGAGATCTCACTCCTCAACTTCATGGTCTTCCCCGGAGGAAAGAACTTTGTCAGAAAAGCGTTGGAGAGCTTCTCCCAGGTGTTGAAAGTGTTGGGGTCCTTCCCCCTTAACCATTGCTTGGCTTTGTCCCGCAAAGAGAAGGGGAACAGCTTCAGACGGATAGCCTCTGTCGTGACACCATTGATTCGGAAGGTGTCACACTTCTCCAAGAAGGAGTCCAGGTGCTCTATCGGGCTCTCCATGGGTGCACCCGCAAACTGGTCCTGCTGGATCCATGTCACTAGAGACGGCTTCAGCTCAAAGCTTTGGGCCGCAATAGCTGGAGATCGGATGGCGGAAGTGGACTCGATAGATGGCATCGAGTATTCCAGCAGAGACTTCTGAGGTGGGGTGTTCTCCTCCATGGATTCGGGATCTTCCCTTCTCCGCTTCTCGGCGGCCAAGCGCCTAAGGGTGGCGTTAATCTCTGGATCGAGGGGAATCAAGTTGTCAAGACTCCTTGAACTCCTGCGCATGAAAAACAACAAACACCCGTGAAGCGACAAGTGGGAAAGAAACAGATAAAATAAGAAATAAAAATAAGAAAAACAAATAAGAAAAAGAAAAAGGAGAATGCGAAAATTATCGCGAGGTAGGGATAAGAGCTAGACACGAGGGTTTTCAAGATCCTAAAATATCAAGCACGTTGCATCCCCGGCAGCGGCGCCATAAACTTGACCGGCGCCCCGCTTGCGTCGCGGCGTCACGTTGTCGTTTACCGCAAGTTTCACGGTTAGTGTAGGGTGCGGGAATATCGAACTCAGGGAGGCGAGGTTGTGCTTGGGTCAGGTAGGACCTAAATCACCCCGAGGGGCGAGCTAGCCCGAATCGGTGGATGGTTGTCACGAAAGGAAATGAAAGCGTATGAACAAAAAGAAAGTAAACCCGGGACTTTGGTTTCCGACCCGACGAGAGACTCTCGCCGCTACGGCCTACGGGTATGGATAGCGATCGGGATTAGGGTCTAATGGTGAGACGTTGCCTCTGAAAGTGGTACTGGCGTCCCATGGGCCCGATATTCCGGTCGGTGCCCAGGATGATACACCGGACTTCCCGGATTCGATCAGTGGGCACTCCCGTGTCCATAAACACTGATCGATCCCGGGAGCACTAAGTCCGCAACGATATCTCCCAACGTCTCATCCTGCCGCTCCCGCGTGCTAGGATTCGGCGTCTACGCTAAAGGCGTGAGCTTTGGCTAGGGAGTCAACCGCCAAGTTTATTCCCCCTTGGCCCGACGGTCAAAGGCGGTCTTTTTCCCGCCGATGACAATGAAACGCCCCGCGTAACCATTAGATTCCTACTCCCTATCGATTTCCTAACCCTATGGACGCATCGGGAGAGCCCCCGAAGGGGTTTCCACCAAAATCCCAGATTTGGGAACTACTCACAAAAATTCATGGAAAAAGCAATCTAAATGAAATTTAACCGTTAGAATCATAATCAGACAATT
>CM061133.1:147819775-147899775 GCA_030789695.1 Scilla litardierei
AACCTGCACAAACCCAACCCCAACCCCAACCTATCATCCCAGTTGAGGACCCACTGATGGGCCCGCATGGCTACCACTTTAGGAACCAGGAACATAAGGATTTCTATCATAGACTTGATGCTCGGGGGCATCTATCGACCAAATTTGCCCATACCCAAACGCTTATCGATCTCGGTGTATTCACCGAGGTCGAGAATCTCTTCACAAATTTAGGTTGGTTGGCTTTCCTAAATGCCTCCGCGGTGTCCTACCCCTCCCTCACCCTCGAATTTTTATCCACACTTGTCTGTGGGTCGGGGTCGGTCGTCATATTTCGGGTCCATAACCGAACCATTCACACCCACCTGGATATCATTAATAACATCTTTGGTTTCCCTATCCTTGGGAACGATGCTATCCGTTCCTATGGGTATCCCCCCGAATTTGATGTCGATCAGTTTTGGTTCCGCCTCACCCTGCACCCTCACTGTCCCCGAGGTAAGGCCATGGCCTCCTCCATCATTCACCCCATCTTCCGTCTGGCCCATCGAATCATATCTTGCACGTTTTTCCCCAGGGATGAGTCAGGTATCGTGACCATCCCTGATCTTTTCATTCTATGGGCCATGACCTTTCCTTTCGTTCGGGGTGATGACAGGATTTCTTTTAGGGCACATACCGTTCCGGTCCATTCCGGCGATTGGCTTATTCAAAAGATTCTTGAGATTAGCCGTGCCGGCAAGGGCAAGCTTTGTTGTTGGGGCCTTATCACGATCATAGCTATGGCTCCCCAGTTCAACATTATCATCCCCCGAGGTCTTCCTTCTGCCGCAGGACCCTTACGTCTAGATCTAGATGTCCTGCGGCATATACACATGATTAAGCCTTGCCCCGATGGCCGCTTCACCTTTCATTACGGGCACCCCCAGCTCCATATACCATTCTACCCAACCCCGCTCGCATGACCATCCATTTTGTGGCAGACTGGACTTTCCCACCTGATCCTGAGTTTCTTGGGGGGTTGTGCCTTCCATTCATCCCGAGCGCACCTAAACCACCTTCCCCTGCTGCCTACTTAGGCGAGCAGGACATTCCTGCGTCCCGAGGAGGCTCCGGGGCTGGTCCTAGTCTTGTCATCCCAGCTTCTGTCCCGATCACCACTGTCGTGACCTCTCCGGTCCGCACTACCACCACCTCCTCCTTTCGTCAAGCCACTTCTGCTCGTCTCGCTCTCGAGACTGAGCTGGCTTCGCTTCGCACTGTCGTTGCATCCTCCACCCCCTCAGACCCACCCCCTTCGATTTTCTCTCATCCACGCTTCCTCGCACTTGAGAGGAACGTGGCCGCCATCCTCCGTCTTCTCACTCACGTCCATGGACTACCTCCACCCACACCACACCCCTCACCACCACCGTCACCCCCTCGACGATTTTTACCTCCCCCATCACATTCTTCACCTCCACCATCACCCCCTAGGCAACCCTCCCCTCCTACCACCACTTCCATTCCCACCACCTCATCTACTTTTACCATTTCCATTCCATCCACTATCGTCCCCACAGATCCACCACCCTCCACTTCCGTCACTCCATATGTGCGCCACAAGAAATTGCAGGTGCGATCGCGTTCACTTCCCCCTCCATCCTCACCTACCCCAGTACCCCCACCACCCACCACCACATTGGTCGCCATTTCACTTCCACTCACCGTCATCACCTCCACACCACCCATCGTCCACACTTCCTCCACACCCACCGATCCATCACCTCGACCACTTTCTCCACTTCTCCGCACACCAGTCACCTCTCCCACCCAATCTCCCGCATCCCCCACTTCTTCCACCGATGAGGACGAGGATGATTCCTCTCCTGCTTTTTGATTTCGTTTTGTTTTCTGACCTCCCCCTTGCATATCTATGCATTTCCATGATCTTATCATTTCGCTAGCATTGTCACGTCTAGCTTGGGGGAAGTCAATTTTTCTGTGTGCCGTCGTGTGATGTTTTTCTATGTGTGTTTGCTTATTTGTCGTAGTGTGATTTTCTATTTTTATTTTCCGTTTATATGTCGTGTGGTGTGATATTTATTTTTATTTTTATTTTTTTCAGTTTCGTATGTGTGTTTTTCTTGTTTTTCGTGTCTTTTTGTGTCGGTGTGTATTCCCCCATTTTCATTGCCCTCCCGTATTCACTCTTATTGCATTGAGGGCAATGCAAGTTTTAGCTTGGGGGAGTCGTATTTCGTGCGTCATTTGTGTCTTTTTCCTCGTTTTGTGAGTCGTTTTTCTCCGTGTTTTTATTTTTCTTTTCTTCTTTTTATCTCTTTCTCCTAGAGATGAACCCTATGATGAATTGCCACAAAAATCACACACACCTAGAACGGCTTCGATAATCACGTTCACTAACCCTAGGAAGCCGAGTCCTCTTGCATTTCATGCATCGTGTGTCCACTTAGCTTTTTTGTGAGTCGTGTGTCGTGACTAGCGTTTGGTGTGCTTCTACTTTGTGATTTTGTTTTATATACCTGTCCAGGAACGACCCCTAGATTATCATGCTTCGATTTGAATATGCGGTATTTGCCTCTCTTATCTGCTTCTGTATGCATGAATATATATATATCGTATGCTTCATTTCGCATGTGTCGGGATTCCACAGTTAGGAATAGGATAACCCATTTTAGCCTATGCTCTTATTAGCGAAATATCTCCCTTGCCCAAGTGTTTAGAATCCGATTTCTTTTTTTATTTTACTTGGTGCAAATCCCCTCGTCGTGTACCATTCTCCCACTTGGGAGAGTACACATGTATATATCCCAAAATCCAAAAATCCAAAAAAAGAGAGAAACGAAAAACCAAAAAGAAAAGAAAAGAGAAAAGAAAGAAAAAAATACAAATCTATAGCCAAAAATCCAAAAAAATACATATTTCCAAAACCCAAAAAAAATTGTGTGTGAATATTTCCCTACCTATCGAGAATAAAGGGAAGGCGAGAATTTGCACCGAGTGTTCTACTCCACATTATCTCAACCCCCATCGCTTTCGAAAACACTTGGAATAGGGAATTTCTAGCTATTATCTAGGCGATAGTGTTGTGATACCCGAGTCCCTAGCTGTGGAGTCCCTGACACATGATGCGTTTCTATTCTCATACTCTTCTCATGCATGTTTGAGCTATATATTCACCGCTTATTTCGAATATAATCGATATTTGGGTCATTTCTTGGATTTGTGTATATGGAGCTTATTGCACGATGTAGATAGTGACACCGACTGCTAGCACATGACCACACTCACTCGCACTTCACGGCGTGGGCCAACGGCACTTGTCTGGACTCGTATTCCTTGGTTCAGTGATGTGATTTGTCGTTTGCTTGCTTGGTGTGTCATTTTTTTTGTTGGCCCTGACGGGCGATTTAGGATTTAGAGTTTTCTTTTTCTCTCATTCTCTCTATTTTCTCCCTCTGAGCTTCTACTCTCACTCATCTTCCTCGAGGACGAGGAAGGGTTCAGCTTGGGGGATTTTGACGTGTGTGTATATTTTATATATCCACGCACGTCTTCTTTGTGTTTTTCCATTATTTCCCGCCGTCTCGTACTCATTTTCTCGTGTTTTCTTGTTTTCTTTCACTTTTTCGGAGTTTGACAGTATAGGGGACACATAGCGAAGATATCATAAGTCCCCAAAGCAACGGGAGGAGTCACGCGTGATCCAGGGGGTCAAACGACAAAGATCTCCATCTTTCAGCCCCCCACCCGATCGGTTGGATACGCCAACCGATCGGGTGATGCACGCGTGCACCACCCGGACAGCTGCTGAAGCGACGAGAGTGTCAACCGACCGGGTCAGAGACCGGTTCAGCCCGACTGTTCTCTCTGGAAAATTGGAGCTAAAACTCAACCGATCGGGTGATCTTCACCCGATCGGTTCACCTGTAGTCGTTTTCTCGAAGAGATGACACAGATAGCTCACCCGACCGCCAGCAAACCGTGCCAAAACTTCCGAAGTTACTGTCTTTTGGGCGATGATTCCAACCGATCGGTTGATTTATCAACCGATCGGTTCACCCGACGACGCCAAGATCCAAATGGCTAGGAGTTTTCGCCAACCGACCATGTCGCCTGACCGGGTGAAGCCCTGAAGATCGCTACCGTAGAACGAAGCAGGTCACCCGATCAGGTGATTGTTCACCCGATCGGGTGATGTCGTTTTCTATAAATATAAACCCTAGGTTTCCAGAAACGGGAGTTGTAATTTTTTACTGTTTTTCTCTCTTGTGACGGCTGTAATTTCTTTGTTATTTGTAAGTATTCTGATCTTAACCAAACTTTGATATTATCTTAATTGCATTGCTATTACTTCATTTCGATCGTCTGATTATGATTTTAACGGTCGATTTTCATTTAGATTGCTTTTTGCTTAATATGTGTGAGTAGTTCCCCAATCTGGGATTTTGGTGGAAACCCCTTCGTGGGTTCTCCCTGATGCGTCCATAGGATTAGGAAATCGATAGGGATTAGGAATCTATCGGTTACACGGGGTGTTTTATTGTCATCGACGGGAAAAAGACCGCCTTTGACCGTTGGGCCAAGGGGGAATAAACTTAGCGGTTGACTCTCTAGCCATAGCTCACGCCCTTAGCGTAGACATCGAATCCTAGCGCACGGGAGCGGCAGGATGAGATGTTGGGAATTATCGTTGCGAGCTTAGTGCTCCCGGAGTCGGTCAGTGTTAATGGACATGGGAATGCCCACTGACCGAACCCGGGTAGTCCGGCGTATCATCCTGGGCACCGACCGGAATATCGGGCCCATGTGACGCTGGTATCACTCTTAGATGCAACGTATCACCAATAGACCCTGATTTCGATCGTTATCCTATCCGTTGGTTGTGTTAGCGAGAATCACATGATCGGGTGGAAACCGAAGTCCCAGGTTTCCTTTATTATTGTTTAACCCCTTACCTACGATTCGTGACAAACCATCATTCGATTCGGGCAAGCTCACCCCTAGGGTGAATTCGGTCCTTTCTGACACACGCACAACCACGCCTCCCTGTGTTTGACCCCCAAGCCACACTACAACACCGTGCGCTTGCGGTTATAAATATTTAAATCTCACGCCCCCAATCACATATTATTGCACACGTGCATGTCACAAACGTCGGGGACATCACTATGCTAAAGAAATTAAACATCACGAACTCGTTCTTTGACGCCATCTCAGAGATTCCCTCGTACGCAAAATATCTAAAAGAATTGATCACGACTAGAGGGAGAAGGAAAAAGTTTGTGTTTCCATGGAGTGTAGTGCAATCCTCCAGAGAAAGAGCGTCGAGAAGCTTGAAGATCCAGGAAGCTTCGACATCCCTTGCACCGTAGGAGACATAACAATCAAGAGCGCTATATGACTTGGGCGCAAGTGTGAGCTTAATGCCGCTAGGCAAGCAAGAGATTCGGGATGGAGAACCAAAGCCCATGAGAATGATGTTGTAGCTGTTGGACACATAAAGTTTTCTTCTCATAAAGTTTTTGATGATACAATCATTTCATATATATGTGTGTGTATACTAACTCTTTAGATGCAGATTATCAAGCTCAACTTCTTAATATATGACAATCGTCAAAGTTATTTTGCAAGATAAAGTATCAAAATGCAAGATGAAGCTCAAGCAATGAACTCTTATTTCTTAAGAAATATGATGTAATTGTACTTTTTATTCTTGCATAACTTTAGATTGTTAAAGCCTTGATAATACTCTATCTTAGTTCTTTAGGACTCAGCCTCAAAATCCAAACTTCAGAAAATTAGCAGACCAGCAATTTCCCTAGTCGACTAATACAATTTTTTTAAGAAAAAATAATTTTTGGTCAAAATATATTTTCCAATCAAAAGGATCAATTTCTGAAAATTTATCACATTTTTGTTCCTAGTCGACTAATAGGTTTTCCTGGTCTACCAGACAGTTCTTCAAATGTTATAACGTCAGTTATTATAACTGATTTCTATTAAATAATTTAATAATTATTAATAGCAGTTATAAACTACCTTCCAACGTTCATATTGTCAGTTCCTAGCATTTTTGGCAGTTTTTGGAAGTTTATAGCCGTTCTCCTTCAATGGACACTTCAACAACCATTTTTGGTCTAGCAGACTAGTTAGTCGACTAATACTTTTGCCTAGTCGACTAATTTTTGGAAAAACGGCTCAGATTTTTTTGAAAATTTGGGCAGTTGTCCAACGTTCGAAAACTAACTTTTTAGACTATAAATAGACCCCCAGACCTCTGCCTAAATCACACGAAAATTCTCTCACTTTCTCTTTTCTTAATTTTTCTTTCTCTCTCTAGAAAGTGTGTGATTTTCATATTTCCATAAGAGCATGTTCTTTTGTAAGAAAGTAGAGGTGAGAAAGTAAAAAAATCACTATTCATGCACTGTTCATTGGATTCCTACCTCACTTTTCGTTTGTGTGTTCTTTTGTGTTTTGAGTTTTCTTGGAAAAAAAGTTGACGTGGCGGGGAAATTGGGATTCCATGTGGGTGTTTTGGAGTTGGGATGAAAAGCTAGGATTACACAAGAATCCTAGCTTCAGTGGGGCCCTCAAGGTGTGTGGTCACCTTGGGTGAGAATATTGGGGTTACCACACCCCAAAATCAAATGTTAAAAAATAACTCACAATTAATTTAGGCCGGAGGTAACCTTACCTAGGATCACCACAACCCAAAATCCAACTTTCCACCTCCAACTTTCTTCATCCAAAAGAACACACTACACAGAATGTGCCCCACCTCAACTTTCCAACTTCATAATCCAATCCCACTTTCCAACAAAAGAACACACTACACCAAATTTCTCTCGCATCAGATTCCACACTTCTCAACTTTCCCACTTTATACTTTCCTACAAAAGAACAGGCCCTAAGAGAAACTCTGCAGAAATTCTGCCCCTTTAGGAAGTCCAATTTCCAAGAGTGTTCTAACACAATTCACATCTTGAACCTTGGAGATTCCATCACCAACCTTATGCTACAATTCTGATATTATCAATGCTATAGGTGATATTGTTTCATACTCTTTATTTATTTTATTTAGTGAATCTCTTGTTGAAGAGATTGTACAAGTTTGCAACACGGGGAGTTAACAGGGAGGGTGTTTTAGTGGATTCAAACCTCTACGGGGTAGAGAACTGGACGTAGGATCACAAGGATCCGAACCAGGATAAAAATCTATGTGTTTGCGTTTAGATTATTCTGGATTATGTTCATTTATTTCCGCATTGTTATTGCAATTTTTTATTAACATTTAATTTTGCAATATCGTATTGATTTATACTATTCACCCCTAGTGTATTTGGTGTGCCAGGAGATCCAACATTTGGTATCAGAGCTTCATGGTGAAAATGGCCTACACCAATTTGACGAACACTTCAACGTCTTCATCACAATTTCCAGAAGGGCACTCTACTACAAGGCCTCCACTATTCAATGGTTCCAACTACTTCTATTGGAAGACAAGGATGACAATCTATCTTCAAAACATCGACTACAAACTTTGGAACATGTTGGAAAATCAGTACGAGAAGCCTACAATTCCATATGTCCAGTGGACCACTAATGACAAATCTGCTGCAACCCGCAACTCTAAAGCAATGAATGCACTATTCTGCGCTCTGGACAAGAATGAGTTCAATCGTGTCTCCCAGGTCAAAACAGCATATGATATTTGGCATACACTACAGGTAATACAAGAAGGAACTAATAAAGTTAAGAAAACTAAAATCTCTGTTCTTGTTCACAGGTTTGAGTTTTTCAGAATGAAGGAGAATGAACCAATTGGAGAAATGATCACTCATTTCACCGACATTGTCAACTCCTTAATAGCCCTTGGCAAGACCTATACTCAAATGGAACAAGTAAGGAAGATTCTTCGCGCCTTAACATCAGAATGGGAGAAGAAGACTACAACCATAGAAGAAGCCAATGACTAGTCAACTCTCACCGTTGAAAGCTTGGTTGGTAACATAATGGCCTACGAAGTACAACTCCAAGATCGCAAAGAACAAGCATATACAAAGAAGAAAACTCTTGCCTTCACCGCTTCATCAGACACTGATAGTTCAGACATGGACGATGAAGACATGGCACTAATAACTAGAAACTTTAAGAATTTTCTAAGAAGAGGTAAGTTTAAAGGTTTTAAGCCCAAAACTACTGATGCTTCTTTGTGTTTTCAATGTGACAGGCCTGAACATATGAAAAAGGATTGTCCATTTCTTAAGCCTACAGAAAAGACATTCAACAACTTCAGAAAGGATAAGAAGTTCGAAAAGAGAAAGAAGACACTAGCAGCAACATGGGACTCTTCATCTTCAGATGAAGAAGAAGAAGTCAATGATCAATCTAATGAAGAGAATGCCCATATGTGTTTTATGGCACAAAGTGATAATAAGGTAAGTAGTTTAGATAAATAAGAACTACTTAATGCTTTTAATGAATTATATACGAGATTCAAGAAATTGAATTGTCAACATAAGGCACTAGTTCTTTCTCATGAAGAACTAACCTCTTCTTCTTCTTCTTCATTAGATAATCTAAAAGTTGAGAAGGAAACATTATCATCACAAAATAATAAACTATTTCATGAAAATGAGATTCTCAAATCTGAGAATCATAATATGATTTCACGCATTTCCATTTTAGATAAAGATATCTCTTCTCTAAAATTGAAATATGAAGATATGTCTTCTAACATTAATAAGTTTAATAAAGGAAAAAATAATCTAGATGATTTACTTAGACTACAACATCCTGCTAATCATAGACAATGTTTGGGATATAAGAATATTCCCAAATCCAATATTTTTGATAATATTATTTTAGAAAAGAAAAAGCATGTATTTATTAAAGCAAAGAAAACTGATTCTTCTAATAGTATGAAAAATGATACTATTCATATATCAAAGAAGACCAATTTTCTTAAATCCTCTAAGTAAGAAATTTGTTTATATGACAAGGATATATATGTTTCTTACTTTATGAAAAATGTTATTCTTTCTTCTAACTATTTAAAGAAACCAAATTCCACTTGGGTTTGGTTTCCTAACGACTAATCCTAAGGACCCATATAAAAAGGGTACCAATATTTATTGTTTATCTTTCAGGTACCCATAAAAGAAAGATGAATACTAGATAGTGGATGTTCTAAACACATGACCGGGAACATCAAACTTCTATCAACTGTACAATTCAAAGATGGTGACACCGTTACTTTTGGTGATAACAACAAAGGTAAAGTGATTGGCATCGGAACAGTTGGTGATCTGACTAAGCTAATCATCCAAAACGTGCTCCTCGTTGACGGTTTGAAACATAATTTCTTATCCATTTCTCAACTATGCGATAAATATTTTAAAATAGTTTTCGAAAAGATTACATGCATTATATATGATCTCGATATGTCTAATATTTTATTTCAAGGTAATCGTAAGAATTATATATATATTGGCTAGGGTGTTTTGCAATTTGAAGTCAATTTTTGCTTCCTATTTATTGGCGGGAAAAGGGTGAGGTGATTGCTGGTTGAGGGTAACGGCGCTTGTGCCCTCTCCCCTCTCCTTCAATCCCCTTACCTGTACACTGCCTGTTGTAATTTATGTATATTTGTTCCTCAATAAAGATTCACACTATTCCTCCAATATATATATATATATATATATATATATATATATATATATATATATATATATATATATATATATATATATATATATATATATATATATATGGTAAAGTGTTCCTAGGGTGACTCCTTAGATTAAATCTAAGGAGTCGCCCTCATTTTCTCACATCTCCCATAATTTTTTTTGAAATTTTTTTCTTGGGATTGTTGTTCACCTCATGGATGATCAATATACCAAAAATCAAGTCATTCTAATACTTTTAGAGCCCCCATCTACCCCTTGCAACTTTATGTGTTTTTCAGCATGTTTTCAGACCGTTGAAGTTGCAAGGGATAGATGGGGGCTCTAAAAGTATTGGAATGACTTGATTTTTGGTATGTTGATCATCCATGAGGTGAACAACAATCCCAAGTAAAAAAATTTCAAAAAAATTGTGGGAGATGGGAGAAAATGGGGGCGACTCCTTAGATTAAATCTAAGGAGTCACCCTAGGAACACTTTACCCATATATATATATATATATATATATATATATATATATATATATATATATATATATATATATAGCATGAAAATATCTTCAAATGATCATTGTTTACTAGCATCCACCGATAATACCTAATTATGGCATACACATTTTGGACATACTAACTTCAAACATTTAGCACGTATTTCAAAATAAAGTTAGTTTCTGGAATGCCTAATGTATCTTTCACTCATACATAATTTTGTGATGCATGTCAACAAGGTAAGATGCATAAATCCTCTTTTAAATTGAAAGATGCTATTTCTACTAAAAGACCACTTGAACTTTTACATTTAGACTTATTTGGTCCGTCTAGAATAGCTTCCTTAAATGGCAATAAATATGCATTTGTAATTGTTGATGATTATTCAAGATATACATGGGTATTATTTTTAAAACATAAAAATGATGCATTTGAAGAATTTACAATATTTTGTAAAAGAATTCAAAATTTGAAGTCTTCATCCATTATTACTTTTCGTAGTGATCATGGAGGAGAATTTGAAAATGAATTATTTACGAAATTTTGTAATAAACATAGTATAACACATAATTTCTCTTTTCCTCGAGCCGCACCACAAAATGGTATAGTTGAAAGAAAAAATAGAACATTACAAGAATGTGCTAGAACCATGCTATGTGATAGTTCTTTACCAAAACATTTTTGGGCAAAAGCTGTTGCTACTGCATGTTATGTTTTGAATAGAATTTTGGTAAGACCACAAATGAATAAAACTTGTTTTGAATTGTTTTATGATCGTATACCTCGTGTATCTTATTTCAAAGTATTTGGTTGTAAATGTTTTATTCTTAACACTAAGGATTCACTAGATAAGTTTAATTCTAAATCAGACGAAAGTATTTTGTAGGATATTCTACACGTAGTAAAGCATATATGATTTATAATAAAAGAACCTTATGTATTGAGGAATATCTTCATGTAAATTTTGATGAGAATTTTACGACTATCACACATTTAAACGAAGAAGATTCTATACATATCACTAGTTCTTTAGAAAACACTAAGTGAGATGATGATGATTTTACTAATTCCATTCCTGAAATTATCTCTGAAAAATACAAGTCTTCCTAAAGCATTTGTTGAAATTCCTAATCATCCACATGATCAAGTTATTGGAGATATTTCTGATAGAGTAAGAACTAGATCTCAAATAGAACAAATGATTAATTGTGCATTTATATCATCCATCGAACCAAAGAATGTTACTGAAGCATGTAAAGATAGTTCATGGATTATAACAATGCATGAAGAACTTAATCAATTCAAAAGGAATGATGTATGGGAATTAGTACCTAGACCTTCATATCATCCTTTTATTGGAACAAAGTGGGTATTTAAGAATAAATTGGATGAATCTGGTTAAGTAGTTAGAAATAAGGCTAGATTAGTTGCACAAGGTTATAATCAGGAAGAAGGAATAGATTATGATGAAACCTATGCTCATGTAGCAAGATTAGAATCTATTAGAATGCTTTTAGTATATGCATGTTACAAAGATTTTAAGTTACATCAAATGGATGTTAAATCGCATTTCTTAATGGTATTATAAAGGAAGAAGTCTATGTAGAACAACCACTAGGATTTCAACATGAAAGTTTTGAAAATCATGTTTTCAAGTTAAAGAAAGCATTATATGGATTAAAACAAGCACCTCGTGCTTGGTATAAAAGATTGAAGAACTTTCTGTTAAAATCTGATTATTCTATTGGAAAAATAGATTCTACTTTATTTACCAAACATATAGATTTTGATGTTATCATTATACAAATATATGTTGATGACATAATTTTTGGTTCTACTAATGATTCTCTTTGTCAAGAATTTTCTAAGGAAACACAGAATGAATTTGAGATGAGTCACATGGGTGAATTAACCTACTTCCTTGGACTTCAAATCAAGCAAATGAAGGAAGTTACATTTATACACCAGAGTAAATATACAAAGGAACTCATCAAAAGGTTTGGATTAGAGAATTATGCAGAAAAGCGTAGTCCCATAGGCACATCATCAAATCTTGATAAAGATCTAAATGGTAAGAGTGTTGATCAAATACTATATCGAGGTATGATTGGATCATTACTTTATCTTACCGCAAGTAGTCCAGATATTATGTTTTCTGTTTGAATATGTGCTAGATATCAGTCTGATCCTAAGTTATCACATTTGACCGCTGTCAAACAGATAATTAGGTATATCAAACATACATCTGATTTTGGTTTATATTACCCAAAATCAAATTCATTTGATCTAGTTTCATATAGTGACGCAGATTTTGCTGGTTGCAAAACTGATCGTAAAAATACAAGTGGAACTTGTCACTTTTTAGGATATGCATTAGTATCATGGTTTAGTAAGAAACAAAATTCTGTTTCTTTATCTACTACTGAAGCGGAATACATTGCCGCTGGTTTAGCATGTGCGCAGCTTTTATGAATGAAACAAACGATACTAGATTATGGCATTAAATGTAACACATGTCCAATAATGTGTGACATCACTAGTGCTATAAATTTATCCAAAATCTTGTACATCATACACGTACTAAGCACATTGATATACGTCACCATTTCTTTGATGATCATGTCCAAAAAGGTGATATTATTCTTAAGTATATATATACTACGAATCAAATTGCCGATATACTGACTAAGCCTCTTAAAGAAGAAACTTTTCTAAAACTTAGAAGAGAACTTGGTATAGTTAGTGAATCGGAATTTTAACTATATATTATAGTTACACATTATGTTAAGATCAACATAGAATTTTTGTGGAGTTTTCAGAATTATTTTATATTTTTATTAGTCGACTAGCAGATAGTTTTGGTCGACTAGGCCGCTAGATATTATTATGTCTTAGTTATATATCTATATATATTTCTATTTTTTTAAAAAATTCGATTTGACCGGTCAACTCAGTTTTTTAATCCACTAGAAACAAAAAGAATCATTTTTTCTGTTTTCACTCCAATTTTCAAAGCTTCTTGGAAAGACACCTTGTCAAGTACACATCACCTTGGAAAGAGGTGTTGCTAAGTCAAATTCAAATTACAACCTACTCTTAGGCTTAGGACATCAATCATGTCCTTTGTCCTCTCTTGTTTGACCAATGATTTTATTAAAAACCTATTTTTCGCATCTTCCTCCTCTCAAAATATTCTGTGCATCGATTAGTCGACTAGAAGTTTCGACTAGTCGACAAGACGTTTCGACTAGTTGACCAGAAAATTACAGTTTATAGAAAAACTGTGATTTCGACCGTTTTCTTCCACCCTTTTCCGTTTCAATCGGTTCTTCAACGTAAAGAACAGTTATAGGAAGTTTCCATTGATTTTCTTTTCAGTTTTTGATGATTCAAAATTTTGAATTTCCCTCCTCAAATCCTTATTTAAACTCCATGGATCTTCATTTCTTCATGAGAAAAACCAAATCTCAATATTCCAAATAACCTCTCCATTTCAGAGAAAAAAACTACAAATTCTGCCTATGTACTCTTCATTCTTCTCTAATGTTTCCATTTTCACATCTTCATTCTTCTCATAGATTCACTCTGGCCAACGAAGCCCACGCAAAATATGTCGCCATGGAATTCACCCCATTCTATCCCGAACAATCAATCGATTTTAGTGATGCGAAAATTCAGAACTTCAATCTCCATCATCTTCTACATACTGTTTCTCTCTTCCACCTTTGGTGTGAAGACATTCTGTATTATCCTCTCCTTGTGAAATAATTTTACTCTAATATGGTTGTTTATTAAGATGACGAAAACAACTATTTCGACACCAAATTTCAAGGTGTAGAAATGCATCTCACTGTTGGAACTCTTGCCAATGTCTTGGCTTTCCTCGATCAAATGATCAAACTCTCGGATTTCCCATGGATCATCAACCCACTCTTGATTTACTTAGTCCCAATTTTTGTCCTTCCGGTATGATCGCTATGAACTTACATCCAACTCCTCGCCTTCTCCTCATGATCATAACTAACAACCTTCTTCCAAAGGTTGGGTCTTTCAATTACATTATGATACTCGCCTTCGCATTCTCTATGCCATCATGTGTGGCATAAAGGTTGATTGGTCTGTCTCTCTCATGTTAGCCTTAGTGAAACCAGTTTCAAACCACATCATCCTACCTTGCACGATCACTCATATTCTTCAACATTTTGAAATTCATCTTGATGATGAAATGGCCGTTTATAATCCACTTTGCTTTGATCACTCCATCTTGAGTCGCATGGACCTTCAACCAACTCCACATATTGAAGAAGAGAAACCAATCGATTCACACCCTCGTCGTCGCAAGATTACCATGTCCCAAAATGTTCGCCCTCACTCATCTCGGTTCTCCCTCCAAGAACAAAGTGATCATCTTCAAGATGATATGCATATCAGTTTTGTTGGAGTCCAAGAACATTTGCGTGGTTTTGAGAATAGTATTGCACAAGTTAGGCATGACATGCATGCAAGCTTTGAGGGCATACAAGGGACTCAAGCCCAGATTATGAGTCTTTTTGCACAGTTGGCACCTTATTCTCCATCAACCTCTCACCGATCACCTAGGCCTCCTCCACCGTTTAAGCAATTTCAGTCGAAATTCGCGTATTAGTCGACTAAGACTATCCGTTAGTCGACTAATGCATGTTTATCCATTGTTGTTATTTTCAGTTGTCTAGTTTGATGTTTAGTTGCATTAAGTTGTTGTGTTGTTTGGTTGTTCTGTCATCACGTCAGTATGTAAGAAGTTAGGTTGACTTAGGTTACTTTTGATTGTTGTATGTTGCCTTATCAGTACTCAGTATCTTATGTTATATTAATGAAATTTCAGTTTGTTTGGTTGATACTCTTCTCTGTTTTCTGAATTCTGCAGTGATTAGTCGACCAGCACATTTCATTAGTCGACTAATTTATTAATTTGCTAAAATTCATCTCATTTTTGATAATTTCAAAGGGGGTGAAAATATAAAAAAATATGAAATGAAATGTTTAAACATTATTAAATATGCACTCATAATACATGCATTCATATTATATGTATTTTTCACTACAAGAAAAATTCTTTTTACTCTTTTCCAAACAATCATAAGATCTCTTTATACACATTCATTTTATTATGATATATGCATTTGCTAATTAATACTAAATCGTTAAACAATCATTCACATTGGCAAATAGATTATTTATTTTATCAAGCATATATTCAGGGGGAGCTATATAATTAAAAATAATTTTTTATATCACATATATTTCATATTATCTTAAGATATATTGTAATCATAAAAAAAGGGGAGAATGTTGGAAACATAAAGTTTTCTTCCCATAAAGTTTTTGATGATACAATAATTTCATATATATATATTTGTATACTAACTCGTTGGATGCAGATTATCAAGCTCAACTTCTTCACATATGGTAATCGTCAAAGTTACTTTGCAAGATAAAGCATCAAAATGTAAGATGAAGCTCAAGCAATAAACTCTTATTTCTAGAGAAAGACGATGTAATTGTACTTTTTATTCTTGCATAAATTTAGATTGTTAAAGCCTTGATAATACTCTATCTTAGTTCTATAGGACCCAGCCTCAAAATCCAAACTTAGAAAATTAGCAGACCATCACTTTTCCCTAGACGACTAATAAAATTTTTTTAAGAAATAGTAATTTTTGGTCAAAATATATTTTCCAATCAAAAGGATCAATTTCTGAAAATTTATCAAATTTTTGTTCCTAGTCGACTAATAGGTTTTCCTGGTCTACCAGACAGTTCTTCAAATAGTTATAACGTCATTTATTATAACTGATTTCTATTAAATAATTTTCTAATTATTTAATGACAGTTATAAACTACCTTCTAACATTCATATTGTCAGTTCCTAGCCGTTTTTGGCAGTTTTTGGAAGTTTTTAGCTGTTCTCCTTGAAAAGACACTTCAACAGCCATTTTTGGTCTAGCAGACTAGTTAGTCGACTAATACTTTTGCCTAGCCGACTAATTTTTGGAAAAAACAGCTCAGATTTTTTTGAAAATTTAGGCAGTTGTCCAACGTTCGAAAACTAACTTTTGGACTATAAATAGACCCCCAAACCTATGCCTAAATCACTCGAAAATTCTCTCACTTTCTCTTTTCTTAAGTTTTCTTTCTCTCTCTAGAAAAGTGTGTGATTTTTAGATTTCCATAGGGGAAACTCTGCAGAAATTCTGCCCCTTTAGGAAGTCCAATTTCCAAGAGTGTTCTACCACAATTCACATCTTGAACCTTAAAGATTCCATCACCAACCTTGCGCTATAATTCCGATATTATCAAGGCTAGAGGTGATATTGTTTCATACTCTTTCTTTATTTTATTTAGTGAATATCATGTTGAAGAGATTGTATAAGTTTGCAACACGGGAAGTGTTGGCATCTTTGTATGTTGATTACTTGCGGGAAGCAAGTGTTTTAGTGGATTCAAATCTCTACAGGAAAGAGGACTGGATGTAGGATCACAAGGATCCGAAACAGGATAAAAATCTCTGTGTTTGCGTTTGGATTATTCTGGATTGTGTTCATTTATTTCCACATTCTTATTGCAATTTTTCATTAACTTTAATTTTGCAATATCGGCATGATTTACACTATTCACCCCCCTCTAGTGTATTTGGTGTGCCAGGAGATCCAACAGTAACTTGCCGACAGGACAATCAAATACTCCATTGGAATCCTGGAAGACGTACCGGTAAAAGTGGGAGACATGGTGATCCCATGTGACTTCGTGATAATGGATATACCAGAGGACGCCCGTATTCCCATAATTTTAGAACGTCCATTCTTAGCCATTGCGGGGTAATTATAGACGTAAAAGTAGGGGAGTCATCCCTCAACGTCAGAAAGGATAGAGCTGAATTTGAACTCAAGAAGAGCATGAAGGAGTTCATGGAGGAGATGATTGAGGATACACAGCTGGAGGATGTATTTTTGTAACCCACAGAAAAGATTTTGTATGCAAACTCCTAACACGAAGAAGATGTCAAGACAATTACCTTGGCGAGGTAACTTGATGGAGTACCAAGAAAGGGGTTCAAGGAAGGAGACCCTCGATCACATTTCATTGACCCCGCAGAGCTGAAGATGAAGGAACACCATGTTTCTATGTCAAGCAACAACAAGGAGGAGTGTGGAACTAGAGTTGACCTCACGATCTCCAACCCGGAACCACCTTGAAAAGCATAAAGGGAGTCGAGCTAACGACTTAAAATAAGTACCTCTTGGGAGGCAACACAAGCTCTAAAATTTTCTAGTTTTCATCTTTACTTTTATTTCAACCAGGATATTTCAATTTTGAGTGAATAATTGAACCCCCAAGAACCCCAATCTAAATCAATTGATGTCCATTTTAGGGAGAAGCACGTGACCTTGTGGGATACTCCACGCGGCCTCGTGGAGGAAGGCAAGAAGAACAAGTTCTAAGGCAGGAGATCCTGGCAGACGCGGTCGTGTGACATGTCACACGCGACCATGTCAAGGGAGGCTAAGTGTGAAGGAAATTGAAGATTGGAAGATCTAATTCACGCGGCCACGTCAACTCGACCAAACGGCCGCGTCATGGGGAAATTTCTCTGGTTTCTGCCTCCGAAATTACCTGCCTGACATGGTCGTGTCGTTCAAGCAATGTGACCACATCAACCCACCTCTCTAAGCCAAAAATCCAACTTCAAAATTCATCCCATGTGGTCGTTTCGCTCAAACAAAATGACCATTTCATCAACCCACTACCAAGGACAGATTCCTACCCAAAATGACTTGGTCGTTTCATTCAAGTGACGCGACCACGTCACGAGCCCATTCCTCTGGATTTTGGCCCCCGTTTAATCTTCTGTCGAAACAATCACGTCACCCAGATGACGCGATTGTGTGGAGCCTATTTTTGAACCTCACAATTTATATGTTGACGTGGTCGAGTTGTCGTCGACACAACCATTTCTTTCTGCCCGCGCCACCCTGTTTTGAGTCGATTGAATCGATGCGGCCTTCCATCAAGCGACACGACCTCGCCACTTGATCACATCGTCCCTCTATTAAAAGCCAGAACCCCCAAAACTATCGATTTCACTTCGTTTTCTCCACACGATTCGACTTCCCTTCTTCTTCTTCCCCTTCTTTGATCACGTAGACCCTCTCAAGGCTTCACCCTCCACAAATTTCACACTCCACACCCCTCCTATCCTTCAGTCCCTCCCTCACCCCCGTCCCCTTGGTCGAAATGGCATGAAGAAAAACTCTAACGACATATTTGGGGTTTTTTTGTTGAAATCAACCACGACGCGTGCGAAAGAGCAGCTTGGGGGAGAACCATTAGAAGCTTGGTAACGTCTTCATTGCAACAAGGATCTTCAATCACTTGTGTAACTTTGTTCTCAAACTCCATCTAATTTTTTACCCAATTGTTGAGTTGCTCACTGAATTTGGTGATATTTGCAAAGAGTCGTGTCTTGCACTCATCCGCACACATCATCGTATTGCATACACACTCTCCACATTCAAGTTGCCCCCCTAAAATGGGTAAATGTACTATCTCCGGGCCCTCACCAGGGAGGAAAATGCAAACACACACATCTGTAGACATTGCGTCTGCATCCACTGTTACACCTCCCACACAACCAGCCATTCCACCCCCTCAGATAGACGCCATGGGGATCATATTTGCTAATGAACATCAGCAAAGCATGTTTGTGAACCTTTATGGGAGACCCATCGTCCCCACTAAATTTGCAAGCATCCCCGATCTAAATTCTCTCAGACTCACTTAGGGTGTCCAGACTTTGATGCAAAATATAGGGTGGAGTGATTTTCTTGAATGTGAGGCACGCACCTATCGAAGGCTCACTCTTGAGTTTCTAAGTTCAATCAAGTGCCAGAAGGAAGGTTTTTCATATCACTTGATAAACATGGACTACACCATGTCTTATGACTCCCTGAAACCATTTTGAAATGGCCCATGGCCATCACTCCTCCAATCTTCACACACAATAGTGAAGTCTTCCAAGCCTTTGACCATGATGCTTTTTGGCAGCAGATCACTGGCCAGCCTGAGTTTCCCGTCACCAGGGCTAATGCATCCTTAATCATACATCCTTGTATGTGTATAGCCCTATGCATCATCGCCATCACCATCTTCTGTCGATTTGAAACTGGACAAGTCTCACTCGACGGGCGTTTCTTTCTTTGGCGATGACCCAACCCCGTAGAGTTCACGATGGTGACAGTACCTCCCCTCGTAATACTATTCATACCGGTTCATTTTTGGGGTACAACTTCTTTCACATTGTCAGTAGCCCCGTGTTGCGATCTGCTATAGAGGGCTTATCACTGTTATTACCCACCTCCCTCCTGTATCATTTCAGCCCCCAGATGATTGGATCCCTCTCGTTGGCCCCACTTCACTTGATCTCTTCGTCCTGAGGAACATGCATATGATTAAGGATATAGGGAACAACAAATAGCACTAGCTCTACGGCCCCACTTCCATACCATACACGATCCTTCCCAACACTGACCGTTTCAGGATCCCTACAACTGGAACTATGCAGTGGAGATTCCCCCCGATCCAAATCTTCATGTCGCTGCCCTACCGCTGCCCAGCACAGATTGCACATGCCTAGGCAGAGCCTCAGGCCCAACCTCACCTTGATCCTGCATAGATCCTACAACCTCACCCTGAGATCGTACTTATTCCTGATCCTTCTTCTGCCACACAGTCAGGCCCCGTCAGGACTCCACAACAGAAACACATCAGACCATCCATTGTTCATTTTCATAGGAGAACTTGCCAACGTGGCGAAGGTTCTGGTAACGCTCCTCCTCCACCTCTATCCTCTGACGAGAGAATTACACGATTGGAGGAGGCATTTCAGGATCACAAGACCACCACAGCCAGGGACTTGCAGACACGTAGAGCCTCGGTACATGTCCTCACATCGATCGTCAAGACTTTACAGTCACAGTTCGATGCGATCTACCGCTGGCACTGCACCCAGTGCCATTACCCTGGTACCATACCTACTCTCCTCCTCATGTTTCCGTCCACATCTCAGCCATCCACCTTTGTACAGCATGTCACCACTCCACCTCATTCCCCCACACCACCAACATCACCCATACGTATACCCTTACCACCACCCACATCTGGAACACCAACATCCCATGCCCCATCCATACACATTCCTTCAACCACACCATCTACCGTTACACCATCCACAGATGTCCTTGCCACACCATCTTCACCAACACAAACACCACCCACTTCATCATCCATAGCTGCTGCAGACCACTACCTTCTGATGAGCCCCAGCCATCCACCCCACCCACATTCCACCACCTGACAGTGGCCCTACTAGTTGAGAGTACCCCACTCTTTCCCCTCACTTTTTTGCCCCACTTGTTCACGAGTTATCGCATTGAGGACAATGAAAGTTTTAGCTTGGGGAAGGAGCATCTCCATGCCCACTTTTCTTTTATTTTCTTCATTCATATTCCATATGTTCATATTTCTCTTATTTTCATTTTCATTTTTCCATTTTCCTTGTATCATGCATCATGTTTATTTCAAGCTCCTATACGCACCAAAAATCCACAAAAACTTGAAAAATAAAAAATAACAAAGTTACCATCATTCGCATTATGCATTTCATTTCATCATGCATCCATTTGTATTTATTTGCGTTCGCCTTGAGAAATTTTCGAATTTGAAGTTTTATATGCGTGATATATTGAGTTGAATTTCATTTTCCACTTTTACGCTCGACTCCTCGATATTGCTTAGGATATTTGATTAGGGTAAACTTCTAGCTTCGAATCCCACTTAATATGCATTTCAGAACTACCCTCATGGCCTCTAGAATAGAAATACTTGAAACCGAGCTAGGTTGAGTTTTCACTTATGAGTCCACTTTATGTATGGAATGACGAATTGATAGTCAATTATAATGTTTTATAACTCTTCGGAACTTGGATAACGATGTGTCATTTAGTACTGAGGATTGATATAGCTTGATCTATTCATGCTTTTGAATATATATATATATATATATATATATATATATGTATGTATATATATATATATATATATATATATATATATATATATATATATATATATACTAGTCATAACCCGTGCCCGCGGGCACGGTTCATTTAACATTTCCCCTGCGAAATCTTTGTTCCCAAAAGATTATTTCCACGGCCAAAATTTAAAAGAACAACAAATTAGCGTAAAAATATTTAGCGGCATGGCGCCTTTGGCGCGCAACAACAAATTCGGCGTCGAAGAACAAATTTGGCGCCCGCGGCTTTGACGCGTAACAACAAATTAGCGTAAAAAATTAGCGGCTTTGGCGCAGAACAACAAATTAGCGTAAAAAATTTGCGCGGGCGCCTTAGGCGCGTAACAACAAACCTCAGGGTATTTTTACGCCAACGTGTTGTTACACTAAATTTTTTATTTTGTTTACTTTAATGGATAATGCTTCTCCATAATCTTTCCCATGGCACTTTTAATTACAAAGTTTAGGTTCGCAAGGCACTTTCCCCACAAATTTAATCTCCACAATATTTCCCAAGGCACTTCTAATTTCAAAGTTTAGGTTCCTAAGGCACTTTTCCCCCAAATTTATTTTCCACAATCTTTCCCATGACACTTCTAATTTAAAAGTTTTGGTTCCCAAGACACTTTTCCCACAAAAATTTAAGTTTTCTCACTAAAATGATCACAAAATCCAATCTCAACCATTGTTTTACCAAGATCAAATCTCAGCCACTCTTTATCTTGTCCTAGTCAGCCCTAGAATTCAAAACACGTTGTCAAATGTATAATAGATATATATATATATATATATATATATATATATATATATATATATATATATATATATGTATGTATGTATGTATCTATGTGTGTGTGTGTATGTATGTATGTATATGTATGTATATGTATATGTTTGCTTGTGTATATAAAATATAAATACACCATTCTCCCAGAGACACCAAGTAGCCGGATCCCCACGACTCAGGAATCGTCGGGATCTCACGTCGAAAGGTTTAGCTTGGGGGAGTGCATTCGAATAAGGATTTATGTTGGTTTGAGCTAGTAGGTCCGAGTGGTCCTTCTTGGCCTGATGCCATAAGGCCATCTGGCTTGGGAGTCACCGACCCAACGCTCCTTACACAAGCCGAGTATAATCCCAAAAAAGGAGAAAAAAATGTATATACACATCAAAAATGAAAAAAAAAGAGAAAGAGAAAAATTCGAAAGCTAGAATAGAATAAGCAACTTCATGAATCAAGGAACTTTGATACACGTATAAACCACTTCCTCGACAAGTTAATAACTCACTATCCTAGACTTATCCTTCCATTGACCATTGAATAACTTCGATTCCTTCGTTTTCGACCTAGAGCTGGGTTAGAGGAAATATCCTTGGACTTGAGTGTAGTCATGATTTTTGCATATTACTTGATGAATCTGGCTAGAAGTGATGTCCTAAGATTATATCCTAGACAATGGAGAGGGATCAGCGTAACTTTTTTTAAATGAATTTGGAACTTCCACTCGATCATGCATATAAACTCGAAATCTTGAATTTCTCAAGCTACATGCTATCATCTGCTTGCTTGCTTGCATTTCTCCAAGCTCTACCCTTTCATGTCTTCCTTGAGGACAAGTGAGAGTTTAACTTGGGGGATTTTGATGTGTGCTATTATTACACATATTTTACACCCTTTCCATGCTCATTTCTTATCATTTTATCCACAGTTTTACGCTATTTTCTCCATTTTGGTTTCCCTTTTACGTTTTCTGGTATATCTCATGCATTCCATGAGAATTCAAATATTTCGAGGTCAAAATGTGGAGAAAAGGGTATAAATTGGAGCAAGGAATAATTGGGGAGCAAATGGAAGAAAATGAGCTGAAAGAGGACTTACGTGGTCGTGTGGATCAATCCACGTGACCGCGTCGTCCAGGACATCCTAGCCAGCCAAGCTAAATTAGATAGCCACATGGTCACGTCGTCAGACCAAATGACCACGTTTTAGGACATTAGAGCTGCTGCAACTTCGCTCCACGTGGCCGCGTCATTGACGAACCATACGGGCACGTCGCCAAAGTTGAAGGAAGAGAAGATTTTAGACGATGCGGTTGAGTCATCCTGTAAAGTTTTCAGCCCCTTTTATGAATTATAGGTGATGCATTCGCATCACTATTGACGCGACGGTATCCTTCGAGGGTTTTGAGGCCGAGTGGGCGCCGTAAAGGGGCATTTTTTGTCTTTTTGGGAGTTTTGGGAGTGTATAAATACGTTTCTTCCTCCTATATGTGGGGATCCCTTTTTTCAGACTTTTCAGAGCTTTTTCAGCCCATTTTGAGGATTAGAACTTCTAATTCTCTGCATCTTTTTATTTTTCTCTTTGTTCTATTTTGACTTTTACTTTAGTAGTTGAATAGTGAGTTTCTCCAACTATTGCTTTGGTGATTTTAGATTGTTTGTTATTGAATCTCTGTTATAATTCCTTGAAATGAATTCTTTATTAATGAATCCAATCCTCCTCTATTACATGTGTTTCAGAGTGTTTTCTCACTACAAATGCGTTGACCGTGGACAACCCGGTCAACGTGGTCAAGGGGCCCGCTTGGGTCCCTCGGGGGTGTCGAGTCGGTGCTGATGAGGCGCGAGTCGGAGCTGCGGACGACGTGGAGCACGTCGACTGGGCCGAATCGGGGTCCTCGGTCGTTGGTAGGGCGAGGGGAAGCCTCAGCCCGGGTTGAGACGCTCGGCCTCAGTCGGACGTGCTCGGCCTCGGCGGTCGGACGACGAGGGGTAGCCTCGATCGTCCAGCTGGTTGCGTGGTCGGTGAGGGGCGGAGGGGAAGCCTCGGCCCATGGATCAGCTGTCCTCCTGCATAAACGAGAACGCTCGTCAGGGGGCCGGACCTTGGTTCCGGCCAAATCCCCTCTGATGCCTAAGTCAGATAGAGATCTGAAAGAGGAGGCCCGGCGGAGACGGTTCGACTCGTGAGGAGATCGGAACGGCGTCTCATGGCGTGAGCGGGGGAGAAAGGAGATGAAATGGGGGAACTAGGTCGTTGATGGAGTACCTTAGGTTTTAGATACCTGAGATGCGGTCCCCTGTCCTGTCGTCCTCCTAGCCCTTTTATAGAGCTCCCGGCGTGATTGCCCCCGGACCACGTCGCTCGTCCGCCCTCAATCGTGCCCCCTCAATCCGCCCCCCCCCGTCGCCGCCCCCTGCGCCATGCCAGCACCTCCCCATTACCGCCATTTAGTGGTCGCGGAACCGGGGGAGCGGTTATCGCAGGAGTGGGCGAGTGACCAGCGTGTTACCGGGGCCGGGTCGGATCGACATTCGGGGGGGTCCCTTATAGGGCCTTATCGAGTGGGCCTGAGCGCGCAGATGGGCTCTTGGCCGGCAGTCGGGTTTCTTGGCTCGTGTCTTTCGGGTCTCGGTTAAATAGGCGTAACAATTGCCCCCATCGGTCGGGTTGATCGGCTTCGGTCGGTTCGGCTCGGCCGATGTGACTTCCGCCGACTTTGACAGGCTCGTCAGTTGATGCCAACTCATTTATTAGTCGTCATCATGAGTTGGTCCGTTCGATACTTTTAAGGCGCGGGCTCCGAAGCGCCGTCGGTCCTCTGATGCTGCCACGTGTAGCTGCAAGCTTATCCCCACCGCTCGCGGGGTCGTCTTAAGTTGAGAAGCCGAGGGGTTCGTGAGCCGCCCTCGGTGGGGTCGATCGGCCTTGGCTAGCTCGGTTCGACCGCTGTGCCTCCTGGGGTTCCGAGTGGCGCTTCAGTCGAGGCGTGGTCATAAATGTAGGTCATGATGAGGCGGATCGATTGGACTTCCCTTGGCGTCGATTTCGAAACGCCGCCGGTTCTTCGAGGTCTGCCACGCGTTCTTGTCAGGCGCTTCGAATTCGCCCCTGTGTCCGGTATATAAGATCCCCAGCTGCGTTGATCTCCACTTCTCTCTTGCTCTTCCCATTGTTCTAGGCTTTCCACAACTCGGAGTTTCCCATCGCCTTCGCTTCCTTGTCTCCTCCAAACTAGTTAAAAGGTAATTCCTTTCTCGCTCTCGTATTATGGCTGCTCTTCGGATAGGTAGTTCTGGCCAAGGGGCGAGGGATTCTCTGGAGTCCAGGCGGGGCGGGCCCCGGCTAGTGGGATCAGGTTCCTCCGCTGGGAGTCGTCCCCTCCAAGATAAGGGGAAGGGGAAGCTTTTCCCAGACTATGCCTGTGATGATGTGGCGTCGGCTGACGTGCGGCTTAACGTGCCCCCGGTTGTCCTCCGAACGCCGTCGGGGACCCCTCCTTCAGTGGCCACGGAGATCCGGGAAAGGTATCTCTGCTTCCCGTACGATGTCCGAGTTCTATTCGTCGACGATCGGATTTGCCTTCCGAGGAGCAATGAGGTCGGTGTCTACGTCGAGATGTTCCGCCTGGGTCTTCGTTTCCCGCTCAATCCCTTCTTCATCTAGGTCATGGAATATCTCATGGTTCCCCTTTGCCAGTTCACCCCTTGTTCGATTGCGGTACAGACGGGCTTCGCGACGCTCTGCTGTACCCACGGTCTGGAGCCGTCTCTCCCCCTTCTCTTCCACTTTTATCAGATCCAGACGGTCGGCCCGGGGTCATGGCTGTAACTCCGAGCCCGCTCGAGGAGGGAATGCCTGATCGGGCTACCCCGCTGGTCGGGGAATTGGAGTTCGGATTATGTCTTTGTGATCTTCCTGGAGGATGCCCAGATTTTGACAAGTTGGGGCGGGTCTGTCCAGCCTCGCCCGCCGCTATCCCTCTCTGACATTGATCAGGCAGCCGCCGCGCTGCTGTCGACCCTCCCCTTGGAATCGAAGTCCATCTGGTCTTTGTTGGACGACCTACTCCTGAAGGCCGTTTTGTGGTCTCCGGGTAGGTCGCTTTTTCAGTCTTGAATCGCCCTGTGACTCATCCTGATTTTGGTTTCCCTTGCAGGGATGGCTGGCTGCGAGTTCGTCCGTGACGTCGATGAGCTGATCCGTCGTGGAGCCGCTCGGAGCCGAGGCAGTACCTCCGGAAGGGCGCCTCGACGGACCGTTGAGGAGGAGGTGCGCCGAGCCGAGCCCTCCGTGGGCAAGGTGGTGGCCGTGCCTCCCGCCTCTTCTTCTGGCGATCTCCTCCCCGGGGGCGTCGTAAGGGCCAGACCCGCCCCGTCAGCCCAAGAGGCAGGGGGTAATGACGGGTCCGGTGCAGTCCCTCCTGCCCTTGGCGCGCCCCCTCCCGTCCTCGAGAGTGGAGATGGGGCAAGGCGGAAGCGCTCCCCTTCGTCGCTCGTGGAGCCTCACGGAGGGAAGAAGAGGAAGGAGGATGCGGAACCCTCCAGCCCGGCGTGTTCCGTGCTTCTTGCGGCTACCACCGGGGATCTTCCGGTGGCTCTGACAACCACCCCCATCGCAGCGTCCCCGCTTCCGTCGCCGGGAATCGAAACCCTGTTGGCGAGCCATATGGCTTCCCTCGATGTCGCCCCCGGGAGTTCGGTGTTTGTCGACCGAGCCCTGGCCCAGCAGGTGGCCGAGGGCTCCGTCCTCCCCCGGGACCGCAGCATCCTCGAGAAGATTCCCGCCGACAAGGTGTCGGACTCCCTGTTCTGGATCCTCCAGCAGGTTCGGCTATCTTGCAGTCCTTTCTTTTCCTTCACTCTCTTCTTAGCTCATGTCTCGTCTTCCAGGGTTCAACGCTCGCCGTGGAGTCACAGCGGCGAGCCATCCACTTGAGGGAGCTGGAGGAGTCCTCCATGAGGGCCCACGAGCGAGCCGGGGTGGCGGAGATAGCTATGACAGAGGCCCAGATGGAGTCTCGGCATCTCAAGGTCCGTGTGGCCGAGCTGGAGGGACGAGTGGGTGACCTCCAGGGACAGTTGGAGGACGCTCGGTAGTCGGCTGAGGAAGCGACGGAGTCGTTCCGCCTGGAGAGGGAGGAGCTTCAGAGGGAGCTGTCGGACCGGCGTCAGGTGACGCGGCTTGCGGAGGAGGTGGAGAGGGGCGTCGTCGGGACCCTGGGGAAGAGGATCTTCGAGGTTCTCAGGGAGGCCTTCGGTACGTATGAAGACCTCATCGCCTTTCAGATCGTCGAAGTCGTCCAGTCTTCCTTCCGTGAATGTGCGGAGCGCGTTCGGCAAGCCCCTCCGCCGGTCGATCCTCCTCGCTCTGAGCAGGGGGAGGCGCCCGAGGATGCGTCCTCTCGGGCCCGGGTCCCCTAGGTCGTCCCTCCTGGCCGGTTATCCTCAAATTTTTTAGCGTCCGCTTCGCTTTGGGTCAGTCTACTTGAGATGGATCCCTGACCTCGCTTTCTCCTTCGGCTTCGCCACCGACCTCCTGCTTCAGAGCCAACAATTGCTGGTTGCATGGATGTTTGCCTAGGCCAGCAACCTTGGGTTCTTGGTCGACAAGTTTTGCTCTTGTCGGTGTTGACCTCGTTTCTGTAGGTGAAGAGCTTTATTGTCCGTTGAGAGCGGATTATTTGTAGAGAGGTTTCTTCACTTTGATTCCCTGTAAATAAGACATACGGTTATAAACGAAATTTGACTTACTCGAACTTCTCGTATATTTTGCTTTGTTGTTTCTTCCTCGGCCTAGGACTGGCTGACACCCGAGCTGGTGGGGGGAATCGTCTTCACGTTTACGAGCGATGGGGCCGGTCGGCGAGGGCGACACCCCTCGGCTTAGGACCAGTCGGCGTCCGCGCTGGCTGGGGGAATTGCCCCCAGACCTATGAGCGCAAGAGTCGGTCGGCGAGGGCAAAACTCCTCGACTTAGGACCAATCGGTGTCTGCGCTGGCTGGGGGAATTTCCCCCAGACTTACGTGCGCGGGAGTTGGTCGGCGAGGGCAAAGCTCCTCGGCTTAGGACCGATCGGCGTCCGCGCTGGCTGGGGGAATTGCCCCCAGACTTACGTGCGCAGGAGTTGGTCGGCGAGGGCAAAGCTCCTCGGCTTAGGACCGGTCGGCGTCCGCGCTGGCTGGGGGGATTGCCCCCAGACTTGTGGGCGCGGGAGTTGGTCGGCGAGGGCAAAGCTCCTCGGCTTAGGACCGGTCGGCGTCCGCGCTGGCTGGGGGGATTGCCCCCAGACTTATGAGCGCAGGAGTTGGTCGGCAAGGGCAAAGCTCTTCGGCTCAGGTGAGGCGGCGGTCTTCATTCTTTTGCACCCTTAGTGGAACGTTGATTCCGTCGAAGATTAAGAAAAGACAAAAGGGAATGCAATTTGTACTCTTAGGAGTCCTGTCGGACTAGTACATTTGGAGGAAAGGAAAAAGGAAATGAAGCTAGACAGAGGGATGTAAACCTAGATAATCCCCTCGGACTAGGCCGCGACCGGGGGGAGAGACCTCGCCCGCTCACTCTATGATGCGGAGGGGTCCTTGGACGGTGTTGATCTTCTTCCCCTTGTCCGGCTGCATGGAGGTCCCTTCTCCGTGGGTCGGCTCGTCGGCTAAGCTCCTGGCGTGCCCCCGGCTCATCAGCTTCTCAATGTCCTTCTTTAAGTGCCAGCAGTCTTCAGTGTTGTGGCCATTGTCCTTGTGGTACTTGCAGTACTTCTCCCCATTCTTCCCACCTCTTTTTGCCTTCGGTGGGGGGCGATCGGCGCGCTCTTCCTTCTGTACTTGGGCGAGGATGGCGTCTGGGGTGGCGTCCCTCGTACCTTCTCCCCGCTGCCTGTTTCTCGGCCTCTTCTCGGTCCGGTACCCTTCGGGGCTGCCTCGTCCGCTGTCGTCGTGCTTGGTCCTTCGAGTGGCCTTTCCTGCTTCAGTGGCCAAGGCCTCCTCAGTCAACATGAAGCGCTCGGCCCTCACCATGATCCCGGGGAGGTCCTTCGGGGGATCGTTGTGCAGAGATTTCTTAAGGCCTCTATGGCGCAGCCCTTTCTTAAGGGCCGTTTGGACCACAAGGTCGGGAGGGCTGTTCACGTTCAGCCTTTCCGCATTGAAGCGGCGCATGAACTGTCGGAGCGGTTCGGCTGGGCCCTGCACTATGTTGAACAGATGTTCAGCATCATGCTTTATCTGCCTCCCCGCCATGTACTATTTGCAAAACAGCTGTGTGAGTTCCTCGAAGCTGTCGATGGAGCGGCTGGGTAGGCTGCGGTACCATGTCCTCGCCGCTCCTCTGAGAGTCGAATAGAAGCCCTGGCAGAGCAGGTCGTCATCGGCTCCTTGGAAGGACATGTCCCCCTCGTAGTCCATCACGTGGTTTCCCGGGTCTCCTATCCCGTCATACTTCCCCAATGCCGGGATCTTGAATCAGAGGGGACCCGTGCGTCGGTTATTCTCTGCGATAGGGGGCACCGGTCTCCGTGGATGCCCCCGGGGGTTCGACACCCGCCTGCCTCTGGTTCGTTCGGTGGTGGAAGGGGCACAGGCGCCGGCGGGGCTGGCTCCACGGCCCTCGCCACACTGGGGGTCGGGCTGACCCGGCGTTCCCGGCTTCTCCGGCAGGAGCTCCCGCTCCGCCGTGATCGGTCTCTCGAGTGTTGTCGATCGCTTCTCCTGCGGTGGGATGACCGTGGCCGACGAGAGGATGCGGTCACCGATTCGTCCTCCGTCCCTTCGGTTTCTCTTCGGCTCCTTTCACGATAAGGGGAGGAGGCGCGTGATCTCGCCTGACGGGAGCCGGACAATGTGAACCGACGATCCGCGTTCGGTTTTTGGGTCCCGTGGTCGTCGACCACAGCGGACCGCAAGAGCGGGGGACCCCCTGCCCAGCGATGGCCATCGCCCAACGCGCCTCCGTTGGATGGCGCATGGCCAACGAGCTGCTGTACCGTCGCGACCAACGTCTGGAGGCTCGCGTTGGTCTCCTGGGCCAGGGCACGGAGCTATCCATGTGTGGCCAGTTCCGACCCGCCGGTCTCTTCGGTTGAGGGGGGCGGGGTGATTGCTGACGGGCGTGTCTTTAGGGTTGCCGTTGGATGCGCCATTCCCCTCCTCCGGGATGGGGGGCATGCGCTTCCTTCCATTGCTGGCTCGTACCATTGCTGGTGTGGTTTGCTTCTTCGTGGGACAGTTTGCGTTTCCCACAGACGGCGCCAGATGTTTCAGAGTGTTTTCTCACTACAAATGCGTTGACCGTGGACAACCTGGTCAACGTGGTCAAGGGGCCCGCTTGGGTCCCTCGGGGGTGTCGAGTCGGTGCTGATGAGGCACGAGTCGGAGCTGCGGATGACGTGGAGCGCGTCGACTGGGCCGAATCGGGGTCCTCGGTCAATGGTAGGGCGAGGGGAAGCCTCGGCCCGGGTTGAGATGCTCGGCCTCGGTCGGACGTGCTCGGCCTCGGTGGTCGGACGACGAGGGGTAGCCTCGATCGTCCAGCTGGTTGCATGGTCGGCGAGGAGCGGAGGGGAAGCCTCGGCCCGTGGATCAGCTGTCCTCCTGCGTAGACGAGAACGCTCGTCAGGGGGCCGGACCTTGGTTCCGGCCAAATCTCCTCCGATGCCTAAGTCAGATAGAGATCTGAAAGAGGAGGCCCGGCGGAGACGGTTCGACTCGTGAGGAGATCGGAACGGCGTCTCACGGCGCGAGCGGGGGAGAAAGGAGATGAAATGGGGGAACTAGGTCGTTGATGGAGTACCTTAGGTTTTAGATACCTGAGATGCGGTCCCCTGTCCTGTCGTCCTCCTAGCCCTTTTATAGAGCTCCCGGCGTGATTGCCCCCGGACCACGTCGCTCGTCCGCCCTCAATCGTGCCCCCTCAATCTGCCCCCCTGTCGCCGCCCCCTGTGCCATGCCAACACCTCCCCATTACCGCCATTTAGTGGTCGCGGAACCGGGGGAGCGGTTATCGCAGGAGTGGGCGAGTGACCAGCGTGTTACCGGGGCCGGGTCGGATCGACATTCGGGGGGGTCCCTTATAGGGCCTTATCGAGTGGGCCTGAGCGCGCAGATGGGCTCTTGACCGGCAGTCGGGTTTCTGGGCTCGTGTCTTTCGGGTCTCGGTTAAATAGGCGTAACAACATGGATTGTAAGTAGAGGTCATCTAGGGCCAATGGGTTGAACCCCAACGGATGAAAACATGGGTTGATGATTTATCGTGAGATTATTAAGCAATTGAGGATGATGGGTATGTTAGGACGATTATTATCTATTGGATTCCCCTTTCGTGGGTAACTAGATTAGTTCACAGCTAGCGTTAGGATTAATATAGGGTTTCCAAATACATTGATCGTTACTATCGATTTGCACGGCTAGCATCGGCAATCGATTAGAGCCCTCCTAACATAGATACGAATCCTAATCCACGTGAGTGGTGTAGAGGAAGATTGGGGATATTCGTCAGACGTAATGCATCTAACGCGTATTGATACACGGCTAGCGTCGGTGTCGATACGGGTTAGGTAGTCCTATCATGCATCACAAAAGTGGGGGATATGGTCTAATATAAGGGTATATCTCATCACGCATCACGAGAGTGGGTGACGAGAAAATACCATTAGATTAGATTCCTCTCCCAAACCTCAAGAACTCAACAATCGAATGCAATCAATCAATCCTAGTTTAGTCCATTGGCGGGGATATCCATGCCCTAGAACCTTTATTATTGACATTTCAATATTTTTTTATTACTCCGCATCTTTCATTTGATTGTGTATCCGTTAACTTAGAAAGAAATTAGTAGCAATAGCTGCCTCCCAGAGGACGACCCGTATAGCGCTATAACTACATCGTGCGCTTGCAGCTATAAATTTAAAGCTGTCATACAAACGCAAACATTCATTCACTTTCATCTGCATACTTCTCATGATTTTCAAACATAACCTTTATGATTATCTGATTAAAGATAACGTTTAGTTATGTCAAAACATAATGTTCCTCATGTAGGAAACCGTGATGATCTAAGGTCTAAGGATTCTATGACATAACTATTATGAGCTCATTAATTACACCGGTCCAAACAATGATCTCATAGAGAGTCTATTCACTACCTTGTTCACCAACAAGTACCTACAAGTTTGATTTGTATCATCATATATATAATTATCTCATAATTATCAACCAAACTCATACTAGTCTTAATTCATCATTATACCTTAAGTGATGAATGACTAGGGATATTTAGAATAACATTAAACATCTATTCAAACATTATTATAATGAAACATGCAAGCAATATAATAATAACATTAAGAGAACCATTTTATAAAGAAAAAAAGACATAACATGTCACGACTCGTTCCTCAGGATACCTGATAAGTACGAATACATATCAAGTATTCCCAAAACTACGGGTGTGAAGAAGAAAAACAAGGAGAGAGAAGAGAGGTACTGCTTGGAACAGAAAACTCTGCAGGCCACTACGCACGTGCTGGGAAGTATAGGCAATGCTCCAAACAAATAGACAACACAAAAACACAAGAATACCATAGAGAAACACACTGTATAAAGAACAAATAATTCACTTTATTACATCATTATAATGAGTACATCATACATCATCTGTACAAGGGGGTACAAAAGTGGTGGAACAACAAAAGAAGAGAATCCCCCAACCCAAAAAGTACAAAAGTATCCACACCCAGTACAACACACCCGCTAATCTACCCCAGAAAACTCCAATTGGGCGAAGTTGCCCGTAGTCTCTACCTCTGAACTAGGAACAACCTCTGGTGTCGGGACCCGCACAGGCTACACTAGTTCTACTCCTTGAAACCACAAAGAGGGGCATATCAATGCGTGCCCCAGTAGGAACGCTTAACATTGCTAGTAGGATCCAGTTTTAAAACCGTTCTTTCTAACTAATCATCTATCTACTGGTGACACCACAACCACAGAACTAATGTTAAATTTAAATGAACAACATATAAATTCTGAAAGTAAAAGTAACCGAGAACGAAACGTATATAATCATAATTAGTTAAAGTTTAGACATTAAGATAATGTTTAAAAACTTGAGTAAATCATAGGATGCTAATGAGCCAGACTTCACCCAGGGTGGGTGAAAAGTGGTACCTCAGACAGTAACACGGGCACTTGAGGGGCCTCTCGTAACTCCCTACCTGAACCGGACAAGGCACAGGAGTGATACAAATCTCGGTTTTTCATGGGACAAACGGAGAAAACCATTAATTACCGTCATGGTGCATCATGAGTACACCACCGGCCTCTTTAGCTCTCCCTCACGGGAGTGACAAGGCGAGTGAGAAATCTATCATCCGCCTGCTCCTTAACTCCTATAATTTACACGTGTTTCCCCCAAACCCGCATCTGGAGTCTCACCCATTTTAAAAAGAATCGAGCACTCCAAACTTAGACACTGCCTCACTCTCAGTTAATGAATCAATTTCTTATTTCTATCATTTTGGCGGTCTTAATTACCGCATTCAGAGTTCATAATATATTTATCAAATTACTGATATCGTGTTGTTAACAACAAAAATCGCATTATTATTTCATAAAAAGAGCATTCCACCATTATACATCAATGCTCAGATTTCATTCAATTCAATAATCTGGAAGATTACATACTATGAGGCATAAATTTGGAACATACTAACAACTAGTATGGAAAATTAACATGGAACATGTCATTATAATTTTGACAATTAACATGGAACACATCACACTAGAATGTCATTTCAATTGTGGCAATAACATGAAACATATTAATATATTCATGGCATGAAGAATAATGCATGGAAGTTAACAAGGATTAATATAACCATGAAATGTTAATATGAAAGTTAACAAGAATATTTAGTAACCTACTAACATGGATAAAACATGAAGGTTAACAATAACTAATGTAGCACCAAACTATCATGCATAAAACATGCAAATTAATAACAACCATGATAACCATTAGTGATAAGCATAGAGGCATAAAACTTGCATTCTAACCAACATATAGCAACATTAAGCATTAATATTGAAAGTGGGATTAACACCAAAGCATAGTTCAAAACATCACCTAAACAATTCAGCTTGCAGGAAATATACAAACACTCATAAACATTAACAGATATCGGCAATTTCTAATATGAATTTGACACAACTTCGTAAATGAAAGTTGTAGGTATACTAGTTAGGGTTGCAGATATCAAATATCAGAACATCAGGAGGTGTGTACTAATTATAGCGGCATGAACACTATGTCATAGTAAATCTGTGTAATTTCAGAAAATATGACACAACTTCATCATCGAATTTCTCCATATTGCAGTCAGATTTTGATAAAGTCATCCGACAAAAAAATTGTAGCTCTTGAAATGTAGATATCAAAAATGTATAATTTTGCAGAAAATGAATAAGTACACTTCACGTTTCAGTCAATACTGTGCAGGGGTGCAGTTTCTGCTAGATTTTCTATCTTGCTGTTACTTAGCTATTTCAAGCTACTTCAGGCATAACCAGATTATGAGCCCTACATGAAAGTTGGAGTAAACAAAAAGATCTTTCCAACATATTTTTTCAGAATTTATTTCTTTCTACAGTGGCCGAAATACAAGTAACAAAATACTGCAGAATTTCAGATTTTTCAAGTGGATGGGTTTGCTAGGAATTTCAAGGGAAAACTTGATCTTTTTGAATTATTGCACACATATCACATGAAATCAATATCATGAATAATCTAAATAACATCCCACTCTACCATCATGACCATCATAAACCCTAAATAAAATCCCTAGTCCAAGTTAGAATCCTACTAAAGAAGTTAGGAACCTACCTCAAAAAGTCCTTCGAAAAACTTTGGCTCTTCTTCTCCTCGAAGAACTTGAAGCTTCTCTTCTCAAGCTCCTTCTTCAATTTGCTTCGTTAAGGTGATTCATTTTGGCCTTAGTGAATGAGGGTTTGTTGTAGTATAGATGAAGGTATGTATGGAGAATTTTAATTGAGGTTTGATTTGGTGGTTGGAGCGGAGGAGTAGATGGTGGTGTTGGGTGGTGGGAGAGGAGGAGCTAAGGGAGGAGGAAAGAGAGGGAAGAGGATGAAAACATGCAAAAAAATTCTTTTTCTTTTTTCCCTTTTTTGTATTTCCTCCTATTTAATCTCCACCACACAATTTAGTCAAAGCTTAAGGACAAGTGTACTTAGGAATTCATGCAAGATGACATCTAACAAAGTTATGTGTCATCTTAATAATTTTCCAAAATATAATTTTATAGAAAATAAAATAGATAATTAATACATCATACCATTTCAAATACATGGTATTTCATCCAAATACTTTATTTATATAATTCAAATGATGTTCTAAAAATAATTTAAAAATAATTTAGTTATTAGAAAATTATGAAAAATTCATGAAAATACTCAAAAAATTTCATGCGTACAAATACGTCCAAAAAATTTGTACATTATACACGTGTATACAGAAACGAGGAATTACATTCTACCCACCTTAAAAACAAAGTCCGCCCTCGAACTTTCTAAGCTAAGGGTCTGACTGGAGATTGAATAGTCCAATGGTCTCCCTACCCACGAAATACAAGCAACACTATATGTATATACTACACACCCATGTGTATATGCACTATTCCATAGATCATACACATATATGTACACATTCCTATCCAAGGAAATAGGTATACGCACAGACAAATCATCACAACACGTACATAGTACTATACATTCCACGTTCATTTATATACATACATGTACTCACATATCTATCTATATGGATGTGAGAAAACTCAGATTATATATATATATATATATATATATATATATATATATATATATATATATATATATACATATACAAATGTTTATATAATGCACTAATATGTACGCACATGCTAGTACACCTATACATATGGACACATGTATCAATACCGTACATATCAATAAGTAGAAATATATATACACCCATGGCATCAATATACACACCAATATGTATACACTTATTTTACCTAATATATATACACAATCACATATAGATACACACAAGTATATGCTCAAGGATATATGTTACTACATGGATACACATATAAGTATACATAGATACATACACCTATATAGTTAATCACATTATATATATCTACATACGTACATGCTCACAGGATATTTAAATACACAACAATCATAAGTCATAGGGCTAGTATACGTATACATATACCCATCTATAGATATACATAGATACATCCATGAATAGATATAAATATACAACCAAGTATGCATTCATTTATAGGTACACATATCACCAGTAATAGTTACTTAATACCAACTGTATGCACAAATACTACTATATACATCACATTCAATAAACCCACACATGATGTATATACTACTATATACATAAACCCACACTCTGCCTCACTATCAGTTTATGAATCAATTTCTCATTTCTATAACTTTGGCAGTTTCAATTCCCGCATTCACTGTTCCTCATTTCTTTATCAAATAACTGAGGTCGTGTTGTTAACAACGAACATCACATCATTATTTCATAACAAGAGCATTCCACCATTACACATCGATGCTCAGATTTCATCCAATTCAATAATCTGGAAAATTACATAATATGAGGCATAAATTTGGAACATACTAACAACTAGTATGGAAAATTAACATGGAGCAAGTCATTATAATTATGAAAATTAACTTGGAAAACATCACACTAGCATGTCATTTCAATTGTGGCAATAACATGAAGCATATTAATATATTCATGGCATGAAGCATAAAGCATGGAAGTTAACAAGGATTAATATAGCCCTGACATGTTAATATGAAAATTAACAAAAATACGTAGTAACCTACTAACATGGATAAAACATGAAGGTTAATAATAACTAATGTAGCAACAAACTATCATGCATAAAACATGTAAATTAACAACTACTTTCATAACCATTAGTTATAAGCTTAGAGGCATAAAACTTGAATTCTAACCAACATTCAATAAACCCACACATAATGTATATACTACTATATACATAAACCCACACTCTGCCTCACTATCAGTTTATGAATCAATTTCTCATTTCTATCATTTTGGCGGTCTCAATTACCGCATTCAGAGTTCCTAATTTCTTTATCAAATTACCGATGTCGTGTTGTTAACAACAAACATCGCATTATTATTTCATAAAAAGGGCATTCCACCATTATACATCAATGCTCAGATTTCATTCAATTCAATAATCTGGAAGATTACATACTATGATGCATAAATTTGGAACATACTAACAACTAGTATGGAAAATTAACATGGAACATGTCATTATAATTTTGACAATTAACATGGAACACATCACACTAGAATGTCATTTCAATTGTGGAAATAACATGAAACATATTAATATATTCATGGCATGAAGCATAATGCATGGAAGTTAACAACGATTAATATAACCATGAAATGTTAATATGAAAGTTAACAAGAATATTTAGTAACCTACTAACATGGATAAAACATGAAGGTTAACAATAACTAATGTAGCACCAAACTATCATGCATAAAACATGCAAATTAATAACAACCATGATAACCATTAGTGATAAGCATAGAGGCATAAAACTTGCATGCTAACCAACATATAGCAACATTAAGCATTAATATTGAAAGTGGGATTAACACCAAAGCATAGTTCAAAACATCACCTAAACAATTCAGCTTGCTGGAAATATACAAACACTCATAAACATTAACAGATATCGGCAATTTCTAATATGAATTTGACACAACTTCGTAAATGAAAGTTGTAGGTATACTAGTTAGGGTTGTAGATATCAAATATCAGAACATCAGGAGGTGTGTACTAATTATAGCGGCATGAACACTATTTCATAGTAAATCTGTTTAATTTCAGAAAATATGACACAACTTCATCAACGAATTTCTCCATATTGCAGTCAGATTTTGATAATTTCATCCTACAAAAAATTGTATCTCTTGAAATGTAGATATCAAAAATGTATAATTTTTCAAAAAATGAATAAGTACAGTTCACGTTTCAGTCAATACTGTGCAGGGGTGCAGTTTCTGTCAGATTTTCTATCTTGCTGTTACTTAGCTATTTTAAGCTACTTCAGGCATAACTAGATCATGAGCCCTACATGAAAGTTGGAGTAAACAAAAAGAGCTTTCCAACATATTTTTTTTCCAGAATTTATTTCTATCTACAGTGGCCGAAATACAAGTAACAAAATACTACAAAATTTCAGATTTTTCAAGTGGATGGGTTTGCTAAGAATTTCAAGGGAAAACTTGATCTTTTTGAATTATTGCATACATATCACATGAAATCAATATCATGAGTAATATAAATAACATCCCACTCTACCATCATAAACATCATTAACCCTAAATAAAATCCCTAGTCCAAGTTCGAATCCTACTAAAGAAGTTAGGAACCTACCTCAACAAGTCCTTCTAAAAACTTTGGCCTTCTTCTCCTTGAAGAACTTGAAGCTTCTCTTCTCAAGCTCCTTCTTCAATTTGCTTCGTTAAGGGAATTCATTTTGGCCTTAGTGAATGCAGGTTTGTTGTAGTATAGATGAAGGTATGTATGGAGAATTTTAATGGAGGGTTGATTTGGTGGTGGGAGCGGAGGAGTAGGTGGTGGTGTTGGGTGGGGGGAGAGGAGGAGCTAAGGGAGGAGGAAAGAGAGAGGGAAGAGGATGAAAACATGCAAAAAAAATTCTTTTTCTTTTTTGCCTTTTTGTATTTCCTCCTATTTAATCTCCACCACACAATTTAGTCAAAGCTTAATGACAAGTGTAATTAGGAATTCAAGCAAGATGACACCTAACATAGTTATGTGTCATCCTAATAATTTTCCAAAATATAATTTTATAGAAAATAAAAATACATAATTAATGCATCATACCATTCCAAATACATGGTATTTCATCCAAATACTTTATTTATATAATTCAAATGATGTTCTAAAAATAATTTAAAAATAATTTAGTTATTAGAAAATTATGAAAAATTCATGTAAATACTCAAAAAATTTCATGCGTACAAATACGTTCAAAAAATATGCACATTATACATGTGTATACGAAAACGAGGTATTACATTGTACCCACCTTAAAAACAAAGTCTGCCCTCGGACTTTCTATGCGAAGGGTCTGACTGGAGATTGAATAGTCCAAAGGTCTCCCTCCCCACGAAATACAAACAACACTATATGTATATACTACGCACCCATGTATATATGCACTATTTCAGAGATCATACACATATATGTACACATTCCTATCCAAGAATATAGATATACGCACAGACAAACCATCACAGCACGTACATAGTACTATACATTCCACGTTCATTTATATACATACATGTACTCACATATCTATCTATATGGACGCGAGAGCACTCAGATTATTATTATTTTTTTTTGGAAAGTTAGTCAATCTTATTCAAATAAATGTACAGCTATACAATAGATGGGCACGGGGTGTCAATATAAAAAGGATAGGGCACAAGCGTCGTCACTCTTTAATATTGTTACCCCGCCCCAAAAAGTATACAATGAATTTAGCCCTTATCTCTGAGCTCCCAATTTGCAAACACATCCACCTCATCCGTAGTTTCCGGCTCCTGGTTTCGCATGGCAAACCTTACATCTGCAGAAATTTCCTCAAATAGTGTTGTTTTCGTCTTCTTTATATCTTCAAATATTCTTCTATTCCTCTCCCTCCAAATGTGCCACACCAAGGCGGAGAGAATTATTTTAGCCAATCTGCTTAAGATCTTTTTCCCCCCAAAATGTTGAATATAGTACTCGCCCACCTCTTGGAGATCTGGATCAAGCTGAACTCTTACATTTAGTTTTAGCATAGCTCTCTTCATTATGTAGTTTGAGTAATCACAAGCAAAGAAAAGATGGCTAATATCCTCCACATTGTTTCCATCACATAAAACGCATTGCGCTGTAGTATTAAACCCCCATCTACTGATCAAGTCTCTAGTTAGTAGCTTACCTCTGAAAGCCCTTAGAAGAGTGATGGAAAATTTTGGGATAAGACCCGGATACCAGACTAGATTTTTGAACTTGAAGCTAGTACCCTGTACTCGTACCCCCTCCCATGCCTCCCTAAACCGAAAATCCCCACAATTAGGTGAATTTACAAGCCCAGCTGCCGAAGTGTGATGAGGAATCGGAATGTTAGTGCCACCCGATGCAGGCCCACATGAACTCGGGTTTTGATTTGCTGTGACATTCCGCACTGGAGCAACCCAAGACCACCCATCGGAACCAAAAGTCAAAGACACCTGTGCGATATACGGCTTGATGAGTGATAGATCCGCATCATCTCGCCATCTCCCATTCTCCCAATATTCATTAACAGTCTTCATTGAGGCACCATGCGGAATAGCAACAATATCATTAAGAGGCCCGCAATGTAGCCAATTGTCCTGCCAGAAAAGCGTGGAGCGCCCATTTCTCACAACTCTCCTGATAAGTTTTTGGGATATTCTTCGACTTTTCAACATATGCTTCCAAGTACCTGACTGCACTGCCAAGCCTTTAGCCACAAAGAACCCACAAGTCCCACCATATTTCTCCCGCATTAATTTTGCCCATAGACCAGTAGAAGTAAGAAATTGCCAAGATAGTCTGATGCTAGAAGCCAAATTAAGATCTTCTAATAAACGGAGGCCAACCCCTCCCTCAGATTTGGGGGTACAAATATCCTCCCATGCCCAAGCCCTTGAAGAACCCATTATGAATCGCCTGCAGAGGGAGGATATAGTACGGAGAATGGAGAACGGCATACGGTAAGCATACATCCAAAAAGCAACCATTCCATAGATAACTGTCTTTACAAGCTCAATCCTCCCTGAGATAGATAGCAATGACGACGACCATCCCATCAATCTCTTCCTGCACTTATCCACCAATCTGGAGTACATAGGAGATTTAGGGTACTTCGATGATAAAGGCAGGCCCAGATAGGTGGTAATAGTAGATGATAATTTGATGCCCAAAAAGTCAGCCAACTCAGGCTTATTAGTGACCCCTTTACTGAATATGGCACTACTCTTGTCCCAATTGACATGAAGGCCAGTGTAGTCATTAAAATCATTCAGAAGAGATTTGATGCCCAAGAATGATTTCTTACTTGCTCTGCAGAATACCAGTAGATCATCAGCGAATAGGAGGTGGGAAATAGATCCTGATCGCCTCATAGGTTGAATAGAGCCCCTACACAAGGCCTTAGATACAAGAATGGAGAAGGCTTCCATGACAATTACGAACAAATAAGGTGAGAGGGGATCACCCTGTCTTATGCCTCTGTTGCCATCAAAATATCCCACAGGCGAGCCATTTATCATAATAGAGAAGGAAGGAGTGGTTATACACTCTCTGATCCATGCAATAAATGTTGGGGGGAAACCCATCTGCTTCAAGAAATACAATACAAAATCCCGATTTACACTATCAAACGCCTTCCTCAAATCTAGCTTTAAACAAGCCCGCCTTCCCATAGGGTTACTAAAATCCCGTATCTGTTCATGGGCAATCAGAGTACAATCCGATAACAATCTCCCTTTCAGAAATGCAGCTTGATTCGGAGAAATAAGCTCATGAATGACTTCCTTAAGCCTATTGCAAATAATTTTGCTAATGATCTTATACAAGAGATTGCAACAGGAAATTGGTCTATAATCCCCAAGACTCGAAGAGTTAGAATTCTTAGGAATGAGAGTCAAATTAGTGTGATTTACCTGCCGAAGAAGGGCACCAGATATGAAAAATTCCTTCACTGCGGCCAATATATCCTCGCCCACAATATTCCAGTAATGTTGGAAGAAATGCCCATTGAATCCATCTGGTCCTGGAGCCTTATCAGGACCAATCTGAAAAACCGCCCTCTTTACCTCCTCATCCGATATTCTCCTAATCAGCCAGGAAGAGGCCTCCTCTGTCAGAATGCGCTTTGGAAAAAGAGTTTGAAATGTGCTCCCATAATTACTCTGATTAAATAATCCAACATAGTAAGCAGTCGCCTCCTTTTTTAGATTTTCTTGAGCATTATTCTGACCACCAAGATCATCCACAAGGTGACTCAAATTGTTATGATTTTGTCTCGATTTCATGGAATTATAAAAGAACTTGGTATTGCGATCCCCCAGGGTCAACCAATCTAGGCGGCTTTTCTGACGATACATTTCTTCCTCCAGGCTCATAGCATTAGCCAATGCCTTTAATCCTGATTGTTCAATAGCTTGGAGCGAAAGATCAGTTTGGAGCATAGGATTCCTACGAATTGATTCCAGATTGTTGCGAAGAGTGGATACCAGCTTGGAAGCATTATATGAAGTTGCCCATCTTCGAATTATTGGCTTCAACCTCTTCAATTTTTGGCACACTCGGAACATTGGGGTGCCATGTACATAGCCCCCCCCAGCTTTCCTCAATAATATCCCATAGCCCTGGGCACTTGGACCAGTAATTAAAAAACTTGAAAGGTTTAGGTTCCGAAGTTACCTGAGAATGGAGCCGAATAACCATAGGGGAGTGATCACTTGTGTGCGGGTCTAGGTATTCCAAATAAGAGCCAGGAAGTTGGTCTAGCCATCTGCTGCTAACGAAGACCCGATCGAGCCGGGCTGAAATCCGCCCAACTCCGACCCTATTATTGCACCAACTCATCTTGCTTCCTGTACTTTTAAGCTCCATGAGCTTGCAGGCACCAATACAATCAGAGTAGTCTGAAAGCATTTTGTCATCCAGCTTCCGTCCCCCCACCTTGTCATTAGCACTAATCACACTATTGAAATCTCCCCCCTACGATCCACGACCCCCTGGACAACATAGCAGCATCCGCTTTCATATGATCCCACAACACCATCCTTTCCCTCATAGTGTTCCGAGCATATACCCCAGTTACAGAACAAGAGTAGCCACCCGTGTTTGTGCAAGACACGGTTAGATGTTGATCAGATGTAGAAGTAAACTTGGCTGACCAAACAGTAGGATCAACCCCCAACAAAATACGCCCACCAGATGATAGGACAAAATTATTAAAGGATACCCAGGTAGAAGGTAAAACCGGTTTTTTATTGCAGCTTGAATTCTTTAATTTCGTCTCCAGCAGGATGATAATGGATGGCTTTACTGAGCTTATTCTATCACGTAAATCCCTTCGCCGAACAGAGCACTCAGATTATATATATATATATATATATATATATATATATATATATATATATATATATTATAAAAGAGGGATGTTATCAAGAGAAATTGGATAAGAAATATTGGACAAGAGAAATTGGATAAGAGATATCTATATTATAAAACAGGGATGTTATCAAGAGAAATTGGATAAGAGAAATTGGATAAGAGATATTGGACATGAGAAATTGGATAAGAGATATCTATATTATAAGAGAGGGATGTTATCAAGAGAAATTGGATAAGAGATATCTATATTATAAAAGAGGGATGTTATCAAGAGAAATTGGATAAGAGATATTGGACTAGAGAAATTGGATATGAGATATCTATAGTATAAAAGAGGGATGTTATCAAGAGAAATTGGATAAGAGATATTGGACATGAGAAATTGGATAAGAGATATCTATATTATAAAAGAGGGATGTTATCAAGAGAAATTGGATAAGAGATATTTGACAAGATAAATTGGATAAGAGATATCTATATTATAAAAGAGGGAAGTTATCAAGAGAAATTGGATAAGAGATATTTGACAAGATAAATTGGATAAGAGATATCTACATTATAAAAGAGGGATGTTATCAAGAGAAATTGAATAAGAGATATTGGAAAATAGAAATTGGATAAGAGAGATGTTATCAAGAGAAATTGGATAAGAGATATTGGACAAGAGAAATTGGATAAGAGATATCTATATTATAAAAGAGGGATGTTATCAAGAGAAATTGGATAAGAGATATTGGACAAGAGAAATTGGATAAGAGATATCTATATTATAAAAGAGGGATGTTATCAAGAGAAATTGGATAAGAGATATTGGACATGAGAAATTGGATAAGAGATATCTATATTATAAAAGAGGGATGTTATCAAGAGAAATTGGATAAGAGATATTTGACAAAATAAATTGGATAAGAGATATCTATATTATAAGAGAGGGATGTTATCAAGAGAAATTGGATAAGAGATATCTATATTATAAAAGAGGGATGTTATCAAGAGTAATTGGATAAGAGATATTGGACAAGAGAAATTGGATAAGAGATATCTATATTATAAAAGAGGGATGTTATCAAGAGAAATTGGATAAGAGATATCTATATTATAAGAGAGGGATGTTATCAAGAGAAATTGGATAAGAGATATCTATATTACAAACGAGAGATGTTATCAAGAGAAATTGGATAAGAGATATTGGACAAGAGAAATTGGATAAGAGATATCTATATTATAAAAGCGGGATGTTATCAAGAGAAATTGGATAAGAGATATTGGACAAGAGAAATTGGATAAGAGATATCTATATTATAAAAGAGGGATGTTATCAAGAGAAATTGGATAAGAGATATTGGACATGAGAAATTGGATAAGAGATATCTATATTATAAAAGAGGGATGTTATCAAGAGAAATTGGATAAGAGATATTTGACAAGATAAATTGGATAAGAGATATCTATATTATAAGAGAGGGATGTTATCAAGAGAAATTGGATAAGAGATATCTATATTATAAAAGAGGGATGTTATCAAGAGTAATTGGATAAGAGATATTGGACAAGAGAAATTGGATAAGAGATATCTATATTATAAAAGAGGGATGTTATCAAGAGAAATTGGATAAGAGATATTGGACAAGAGAAATTGGATAAGAGATATCTATATTATAAGATAGGGATGTTATCAAGAGAAATTGGATAAGAGATATCTATATTATAAAAGAGGGATGTTATCAAGAGAAATTGGATAAGAGATATTGGACAAGAGAAATTGGATAAGAGATATCTATATTATAAAAGAGGGATGTTATCAAGAGAAATTGGATAAGAGATATTGGACATGAGAAATTGGATAAGAGATATCTACATTATAAGAGAGGGATGTTATCAAGAGAAATTGGATAAGAGATATTGGACAAGAGAAATTGGATAAGAGATATCTATATTATAAAAGAGGGATGTTATCAAGAGAAATTGAATAAGAGATATTGGAAAATAGAAATTGGATAAGAGTGATGTTATCAAGAGAAATTGGATAAGAGATATCTATATTACAAACGAGAGATGTTATCAAGAGAAATTGGATAAGAGATATTGGACAAGAGAAATTGGATAAGAGATATCTATTATATAAAAGACGGATGTTATCAAGAGAAATTGATAAGAGAATTTGGACATGAGAAATTGGATAAGAGAATTTGGATATCTATTATATAAAACAGGGAAATTGGATAACAGAAAATATAAGAGATGAGATTTATAGGGATAAAAGAGGAGGTGGGGAATTTTGCACTTACAACCCCGGTTTTTGTATTTTTGCCCATGGACCCTCCCCACACACCCCCCCACACTTTTTATTCTCACCCCTTCCGACCATTTTTTTCCAGTTCTTTGAAGATTTTGAATCTTATCCTACTAGGACAAAGCTTTGTCCTACGTGGCAAGTTTGTCCTAGGTGGTAATGACAATTTTGGGGGACTTAAATTTTGGGGGAAAAGTTAAATTTGGGGGGAAACTTGAAATTTTGTGGGAAAACTTGAAATTTGGGGGACCTTGAAATTTGTGGGGGAGAAAAACTCAGCCATTAAATAAATCGTGCCCTATGGGCACGGGTAATGACTAGTATATATATATAACATGGATGTTATCATGGGTTAATGGATAAGAATTTGGATAAGAGATGAGAAATTGAGTAAAACAATTATTGCTTAATACAATTTGGATACGATAATTTGGTTAAGACAAGAGAAATTGAATAAGAGAAATTGGGAGAAGTGAATTAACTCAAGAGAAATTGGGAGATGATGACTAGGATAATTGATGGGGGATTTTGAAAGTTTATGAGGGGTTTTGAAAATTTCGGGGGGAACCATTTGGCTTTGAAAATTGAAGTTTGAAATGAGTCGCCCTGTATGAAAACCTCAGCAAAAAATGTTCGGCTTTGAAAATTAAAAACCTCAGCAAAAAAACTGAGTCACCCATTTTGAAGTGAAAACAAAAACAGAAACTCAGCAAAAAAGCTCAAGGGCTTTGGGTCTCGCTCTAAAACTCAGGGGATTTGAAAAACGCAAATTGATTTGAAAAACTCAGCAAAGATTTTGATCCGATAAAATGCAACAAGATGGAGTCCTCTTGCAGTATGGGAGAGCAGAGCAAAGGAGAGCAGTAAAAAGTTCAAATTTTGTTGTCTTCCAAGGCCATAACAAGGGAGAGCAAGGGGAATTTGCGGATCTTCTCGCCAACAATGGAGAGCAAGAGGAGAGCAAGTGGAAGGTACGAATCTTCTCTCCATCGAATTTTGTTGTCTTCCAAGTTATATATCTTCTATTTTGAAACTCTAAATTCGATGTCCACAGCTTGAATTTTTTTAAAGTGCTAAATTTTTGTTGGTTGCCGTGATTTGGGTCTTCTCGCCAAAATAGGAAGAGAGCAACAAGGGAGAAGCTTCTCGCTAGCAAGGGAGAGCAAAGGGAGAGCAAGGGAAAGGTGCAAATCTTCTCGCCATCGAATGTTGTTGTCTTCCAAGGTGCGGATCTTCAATTTTGACCCTTGAAATTCGATGGCCACATCTTGAATTTTTTGATAATGCTAAATTTTTGTTGGTTGCCGTGATCTGGGTCTTCTCGCCAAAATAGGATCTCCAACCATTATTTCCTACATTAATCTATCTATCTCCGGCCATTATTTTCTATATTATTTTCTAACAGGACCACCATGGGATGATATTGCTGAAGAACAGGAGCAACCAGAAGATGAGATGGACGAATTTATTGTTCACGAGGAAGATGTTGATGAGTTGTGTTTCTGCTATTTTTCACAGAACACATTAATAGTATGGAGGGTGCGTGGTCAACGCGGTCAAAGAGGGGATGCGCGGGACCCCCGAGTTGTCATGGCTGTCGCTCGAGACGGAGATGACCGGTGGGGTCGACCGACGGCGCGTTCGCTCGAGCGGAAAGGCGCGGCTCCGTTCTTTGGCAGGCCGAGGGGTAGCCTCGACGAGATGACAGCCTCCGGGATCGGTTGTAGGCAGAGTCGCTCGCAGCGGGGCGCGCGGATCCTCGCATCGGCTCGGCGAGGGGTAGCCTGGGCAGAGCGACGTCCTTGTGACGGAGGAGACGAACGAGGTCGGGGACGAGGGCGCTCGGCTCCGGCTGGATGGATGCCGAGGGGTAGCCTCGGCGTCGCTGGAACTCCTGGACCTGAATAGACGAGAGAGCTCGTCAGGGGGGTCGGACCTTGGTTCCGACCGAAGCCCCTCCGATGCCAAAGTCAGATCTGGCCTGATAAGTGCTCGGTGGGATCGAGTATGGCTCGCGGAGAGACCGATACTCGAGTCCTCGGGCCGAGCTTTGGAGGAGAAATATTCAAGGTGGAAGAAGGTGTAAGATGGGAGTATGAGGTACCTCCGTTATAGGTGGTGAATATCCGGCCCCTTCAAAATGACGCCCGCCCCCTCCTTATATAGACGAACCATGCTCGTCATGTGCCATGACGTGACATCATGGCCGCCATTCATGGGGTCGTGCAAATGGGGAAGGGTTGACCCCCTCTAATTGCGCCCACTTGATGACGCCATGAAGGTGGAGTCATGGCCATAAGTGATTGCCATAATTGGCGGGCCATGAAGGCTGGAGTAATGGGCATTGTGGTTGCCATAATTGGCAGGCCATAATGGCGGGGGAATGATGGCCATTAAGCATGGCCATGAAGTCGGTTGCCATATTTGGCGAGCCATGAAGGTGGCTGCCATAATTGGCGGATCATGATGGCACGGGGTGGCTGCCATATTTGGCGAAGGCTTCCTCGATTTGGGCCCCGATTTCCTCCGCTACAGAAGCGGGCAATCTCTTGGGCCTTCGTCGTGGGTGGAGAAATGCGACCCGCCCGTAAGATCCTTGGGACGGAGCCCGAGGCTGTAATTTGGCTGGTTGACTGGTCGTGGTTGACTTGGCTCCTCCAGACCCAGTCAAAGTAGTCGTATCAATTGCCCCCATCTTCTGAGCTCTACCATTGTTGAGGTGGAGGTCGGGAGATGTAGTATAATGGGGAAGAAGTTGCTCTTTCTGTAGAATTCGGTCCGTCCTGCGGAGTTAGCTAGTGACGATAGATCGTCGGTCCGAGATTCGTTCGGTTGCGAGGGGAGTTGCCCCTCGGCTTACGGCCGACGAAGGAGATCCGTTCGGTGGCGAGGGGAGTTGCCCCTCGGCTTACGACCGACGAAGGAGATTCGTTCGGTGGCGAGGGGAGTTGCCCCTCGGCTTACGGCCGATGAAGGAGATTCGTTCGGTGGCGAGGGGCGTTGCCCCTCGGCTTACGGCCGACGAAGGAGTGCTCGGCCTACTGGGGGGTTGCCCCCAGCTCTTTGACCGATCCGTTCGTTCGGTTGCGAGGGGAGTTGCCCCTCGGCTTACGGCCGACGAAGGAGATCCGCTCGGTGGCGAGGGGAGTTGCCCCTCGGCTTACGGCCGACGAAGGAGATTCGTTCGGTGGCAAGGGGAGTTGCCCCTCGGCTTACGGCCGACGAAGGAGATTCGTTCGGTGGCGAGGGGAGTTGCCCCTCGGCTTACGGCCGACGAAGGAGTGCTCGGCCTACTGGGGGGGTTGCCCCCAGCTCTTTGACCAATCCGTTCGTTCGGTTGCGAGGGGAGTTGCCCCTCGGCTTACGGCCGACGAAGGAGATCCGCTCGGTGGCGAGGGGAGTTGCCCCTCGGCTTACGGCCGACGAAGGAGATCCGCTCGGTGGCGAGGTGAGTTGCCCCTCAGCTTACGGCCGGCAAAGGAGATCCGCCCGGTGGCGAGGGGAGTTGCCCCTCGGCTTACGGCCGGCGAAGGAGATCCGCCCGGTGGCGAGGGGAGTTGCCCCTCGGCTTACGGCTGGCAAAGGAGATCCGCCCGGTGGCGAGGGGAGTTGCCCCTTGGCTTACGGCCGGCGAAAAGGGTGAGGACCTTGTGAAGCCTTTCGAAGATTCCATGGTGGCGCTCTGCCATTGCTTCGTCCAGATCGGTGGATGCAGGAGTTGTTCGGCAAGCGGGGACCCAGCAGCACGGTCGAAGGAGCGATCTGGGTGCTTGAACTCGGACGGGGGTGCTTCAGCCAGATCGGCTTGGCCAGGATGAGGACGACTTTGAGACAAGGTGGCTCGGAGGCTTGGAAGGGTGGTCCGACTCTTCTGGACCGGTCGGCCTCCTCTGGGGACGGCCTCGGTCTCGGCCTGAACTGGTCGGCCTCGATCGGAGGAGCTGCTTGGTTGCTTGAACTCAGACGGTGGTGCTTCGGCCAAACGGCTCGGCCATGGTCGGAGGAGCGGTCTGGATGCTCGACTGGTTCAACAGCTCCATCGCAGTGGGGATAACTTTGTAAGCTCGACGAGGTGGCTTGGCGTTGAAACTCAGATACTTGGCAAGGCGGTCGGACTTGTCTGGTCGGCCTCCTCCTGGGTCGGTTGAACTGGTGTGGTCGACCTCCTCTTGGATGGGTCGGCCTCGTCTAGACACAGCTCTAGTTCTATTTCCAAATTCAGCTCCAGCTCCAGCTATAGCTTTTGTCTGGACCGCATCTCCCGCTCCGGCTCCAGCTTTGTCTGGATCCTAGCTTCTGCTCCATCTCCGGCTCCAGCTTTTGTCTGGATCCTAGCTTCTGCTCCAGCTCCTGCTCTCGCTCCGGCTCCCGCTTTTGTCTGTTTGGCGGTACGACCAAGGTAGCTCGGCAAGGGCGGCACAGTGATGGGAGCTCAGCCCATATGCTTGGCGATGGCAGCACGGTGTTGGTATGGCGGACGTCGAGACAATGGCCAGAGATGGTGGTAGGGCCATCGATGAAGGCCAAGTCGGGGCTAAGCCCGACGTCTGCGAGGGTCGTCGGTGATGTCTCTTGTCTGAACTCGATCGAGATCTCATTCTCCTTGGCGACCTTGCCAGGCCACTCGTAGCCCCGCGTCTTCCTGGCCCGTCCCCGGATCTAGACGCACTCCTTGCGCCTCTCCCTCAAGTTGGCAGAGGCCGCAATGCCGGTCGACGTGTGCTCCGGCGTTGTCGCGACCATGGTAGACTTATCTACAAGCTTTTTGTGAGACATTTGTTGAAACCGGAGGATGTGGCTTTTTATCACCATCTCACAAGAAGTTTAAGAGAGGAGAATTGTTAGGGAAGCTCTGAAAGCACACAATTAATTAGCAAGGGGGAAGAGGACAGTTTGACCTTTTTGCTGGGTCGGTTGAACTGGTGTCTTCTGGGGTCGGCCTCGGCCTCGGCCGAACTGGTCAGCCTCGGCCTCGGCCTGAACTGGTCAGCCTCCTCTGGGGTCGGCCTCGGCCTCGGCCTGGACTGGTCAGCCTCGGCCTCGGCCTGGACTGGTCAGCCTCGGCCTCGGCCTGAACTGGTCAGCCTCGTCTGGGGTCGGCCTCGGCCTGGACTGGTCGGCCTCGGCCTCGTCCTGGACTGGTCGGCCTCGGCCTCGTCCTGGACTGGTCGGCCTCCTCAAGGGTCGGCCTCGGCCTGGACTGGCCGGCCTCCTCTGGGGTCGGCCTCGGCCTGAACTGGTCGGCCTCCTCAGGGGTCGGCCTCGGCCTCGGCCTGAACTGGTCAGCCTCGGCCTCGGCTTGGACTGGTCGGCCTCCTCAGGGGTCGGCCTCGGCCTCGGCCTGGACTGGTCGGCCTCCTCAGGGGTCGGCCTCGGCCTCCGCCTACACTGGTCAGCCTCGGCCTCGGCCTGGACTGGTCGGCCTCCTCTGAGGTCGGCCTCGGCCTCGGCCTGAACTGGTCAGCCTCGGCCTCGGCCTGAACTGGTCGGCCTCGTCTGGGGTCGGCCTCGGCCTCGGCCTGAACTGGTCAGCCTCGGCCTCGGCCTGAACTGGTCGGCCTCGTCTGGGGTCGGCCTCGGCCTGGACTGGTCGGCCTCCTCTGTGGTCGGCCTCGGCCTCGGCCTGAACTGGTCAGCCTCGGCCTGAACTGGTCGGCCTCGTCTGGGGTAGGCCTCGGCCTGGACTGGTCGACCTCGGCCTCGTCCTGGACTGGTCGGCCTCGGCCTCGGCCTGAACTGGTCAGCCTCGGCCTGAACTGGTCGGCCTCGTCTGGGGTAGGCCTCGGCCTGGACTGGTCGACCTCGGCCTCGTCCTGGACTGGTCGGCCTCCTCAGGGGTCGGCCTCGGCATGGACTGGCCGGTCTCCTCTGGGGTCGGCCTCGGCCTGAATTGGTCGGCCTCCTCAGGGGTCGGCCTCGGCCTCGGCCTGAACTGGTCAGCCTCGGCCTCGGCCTGGACTGGTCGGCCTCCTCAGGGGTCGGCCTCGGCCTCAGCCTGCACTGGTCAGCCTCGGCCTCGACCTGGACTGGTCGGCCTCCTTAGGGGTCGGCCTCGGCCTCAGCCTGCACTGGTCAGCCTCGGCCTCGGCCTGGACTGGTCGGCCTCCTCTTTGCGATGAGACAGTCACGAACATTAGGATGCATGTTGATGTGCAGATGTCGGAGCGACGTTCGGCTTCTTTGAGGAGAGGCGGGCTCAGATTCGGCTCTCCCCTTTCATGGTGATGGAGGAAAAACGGACGAAGGGATCAAGGTCGGAAGAGGAGCAATGTGCCACGTATCGCTCGGGATCAGACCCGGTGGCGATGACGAGAATCAACTCGAGCTGCTCACTTTTGGGAGGAAAAGGGAAATGATCTGGTGCGAATTCTCCAGCCCAACGCTAGTCTTCTGCTCCGCCCACAGCATCAATCTTGGATCGCGGGAGGGGGAATCCCATCTAGTCTTTACGGGGAGACGGGTTTTAGATCATGGAATGAGTCGCTACCGATGCGGTTGACGTCGTATGTGTCGACTCGGTTCCCACAAACGGCGCCAAATGTTTCTGCTATTTTTCAAAGAACACATTAATAGTATGGAGGGTGCGTGGTCAACGCGGTCAAAGAGGGGACGCGCGGGACCCCTGAGTTGTCGTGGCTGTCGCTCGAGACGGAGATGACCGGTGGGGTCGACCGACGGCACGTTCGCTCGAGCGGAAAGGCGCGGCTCCGTTCTTTGGCGGGCCGAGGGGTAGCCTCGGCGAGATGACAGCCTCCGGGATCAGTTGTAGGCAGAGTCGCTCGCAGCGGGGCGTGCGGATCCTCGCGTCGGCTCGGCGAGGGGTAGCCTCGGCAGAGTGACATCCTCGTGACGGAGGAGACGAACGAGGTCGGGGACGAGGGCGCTCGGCTCCGGCTGGAAGGATGCCGAGGGGTAGCCTCGGCGTCGCTGGAACTCCTGGACCTGAATAGACGAGAGAGCTCGTCAGGGGGGTCGGACCTTGGTTCCGACAGAGGCCCCTCCGATGCCAAAGTCAGATCTGGCCTGATAAGTGCTCGGTGGGATCGAGTATGGCTCGCGGAGAGACCGATACTCGAGTCCTCGGGCCGAGCTTTGGAGGAGAAATATTCAAGGTGGAAGAAGGTGTAAGATGGGAGTATGAGGTACCTCCGTTGTAGGTGGTGAATATCCGGCCCCTTCAAAATGACGCCCGCCCCCTCCTCATATAGACGAACCATGCTCGTCATGTGCCATGACGTGACATCATGGCTGCCATTCATGGGGTCGTGCAAATGGGGAAGGGTTGACCCCCTCTAATTGCGCCCACTTGATGACGCCATGAAGGTGGAGTCATGGCCGTAAGTGATTGCCATAATTGGCGGGCCATGAAGGCTGGAGTAATGGGCATTGTGGTTGCCATAATTGGCAGGCCATAATGGCGGGGGAATGATGGCCATTAAGCCTGGCCATGAAGTCGGTTGCCATATTTGGCGAGCCATGAAGGTGGCTGCCATAATTGGCGGATCATGATGGCACGGGGCGGCTGCCATATTTGGCGAAGGCTTCCTCGATTTGGGCCCCGATTTCCTCCGCTACAGAAGCGGGCAATCTCTTGGGCCTTCGTCGTGGGTGGAGAAACGCGACTCGCCCGTAAGATCCTTGGGCCGGAGCCCGAGGCCGTAATTTGGCTGGTTGACTGGTCGTGGTTGACATGGCTCCTCCGGACCCGGTCAAAGTAGTCGTATCAAGTTGTGAAGTAATATTTCTGTTTGATGGATGTTGATGAGTTGTGAAGTAATATTTCTGTTGATGATTTGTGAAGCAATATCTATCTCCAGCCATTATTGATGGTTCCAAGCTCAACTAGATGTTGCCTTCAAATGGACACTAGAGAATTGCATTCTCTTGTGGACTCACCTTAATAACAAAGGAATTTTTAGTATCAGTTGATGAAGTTTGATGTTGTTATCCAACACCAATTTTGATTAGATGGCAGGTTAGCACCCACAATAACACCGCTACTTAGTTTCACTACTAACACTCCATCATAGTGTTTGATTGTTGTTGCTTACCTACACATGCCAAGTTTATTATGGTGTTTAATGGATCAAGCGTCATAAGATTTAGAGTTAGATGGTTTGTATTTCATCTTGAAAGGCCATTTTGAAAAAAATTTCCTGAACATTTTTGTTCATATTTATTTTGTTGTTTCACTCCTTGTGCTTCATTCTTGAAAAAAATATTGCTTCCTATTTGACAGGTGAACGACATGGCACTATTAACTGGAAGGTGGAAAACGTGTGATGATTGAATGAAACGGTTTGATCAACAAAATATGTTGTTTTTAGGTTTAGCCATTTGATATATAGTTGTATGATCTGTAATACTTTTACACTATGCTATTTTATTTATAACAAGCTTTTCTATGGCAGATGCATAGCTTCAAAAGTGTGAAATTGGACAAAGGTGGAGTTTTAGTTGGAATCCACATGAATAAACTGAAATTTGAGACTCCAATTGACAACCAAGCAAAACTGAGTAATTTGTCTTGATCAAGTGTTAGTGATGCCTACGGATACCCACTAGGTATGCATTTGATGCAAATATTTGTATGTATGTTTTGCCTTAACAGATAAACCTAAGGATGAAAAAATTGTAAAAGAAACATCATATTGTACGATATCAACAATCTCAAAAGTTTGAATTTACTTTTGGAACCTGCTGTTTTTCAAATGATAATGTTGAGACTAGAAAAAAAAATTAATTCCACATTGATAGCTTAGGTAATTAAATAATTTGCTAATAAGTACAAATATTTAGAATATTTTATCGTAAGAAATTCCTAAAAATAACCGTAAAAACCCAACAATGTTGAAATAAATTCATCCAGCTCCAAATTTAACATATAAATCAATGTCATGTTTATTTAAAGTATGTTCAAATTTATTAAGGGATGTTGATTTGTTCAGTTTTATTTAAAGTATGTCGCCATTGTGATTTTCTTTGCTTCTTAACCATTTACTATCTAGCTACAAAATGTTAAAATTTTAATTACGTACCCTGTTATGGGGTATTTTGTAAGTTGGCAGAACTTCATTACATGTTAAGCTCTTCGTGTGACTGCTTGAATGCTCGAGATTTGCAAAATATTAATTGTTGAGTATAACCAACCCTGATGGTAGGATCCTCAATGTAGTGCTAGGCTACCTGCCTGTTGTGTCTTTCCTGGTGGCATTAAGCTCTAAAATCCAACTATTTACTTTTTCGGGATGCATCTGTAATGTAACATACGATAATTTGGTTGGGACCAACAACCCGTTTCCACAGCTTATTAGTCTTACAATAAGTTGATGAATACCTTACGTAAATGAATTATATTGTAAAACTTCATCTGTCCAATATCTCTTCAATATCTGTTCAATATCTGATTTAACTGAAATTGGTCTTGCTGGTCCCAGGAAATGGTGGATTTTCTTGTAGACATCTGGGAGCAGGAGGGGATGTAAGATTAGAGTTGAGAAAATGTTGTTTATAATAAATATGAAAATATGGAACATCTGGTTTATATGTATATCAGGCATGCATAGTGGAAGGATCATGACATGAGTCATTGATGTAAACTCTCTGGAAGAAAGATATTAAGATGTGAACCACATCGGGTGATCAAAGTTGAGATGTTAACCAGTAGCCCTTTACATATAGTTTGAATTTACATACAGTTTTGATGGCTTTATCTGTGTACAGTTTGACTTGGCTAGCATGCAAGAGACAGATTTTTGCTGATAGCTTACGAAAAAACATGTATAGATCAGCGTGACTGAAGCTTTTTTGTTGTTTCTTTCCTCTGTTAAACATGTATTGAATGAAACGGTTTGATCAACAAATTTTTTTCGATTATATTGAAAATCTACAGCCTACACTTAAATAAAATTTTGATTAAAAACAATATGGTAAATCAAATTAATAGTGCACATGGGACTACCCAGTGGCTTTTGGTTTCTCTGACAGCATCTTTGTATGTAAGATATTCTATGATCCTCATAAGATTCATGAACTTTTTTATGGCAGGATCATCTTCGTCTACTAAAGAATTCATTTTATTGTTATCAGCATGTTTTTATTTTTTATTGACCCATTAGCAATCTGTTTGGTGATGCAATATATTATATGGTCTCATATTATTGCCATCGACTATCTGAAGTGCTGGTCTTCTATACATCTTGGTCCGACGACCATTTCTTTGTTACAAATGAACCTTTTTTTGGTAACATGAAAACATTGATTTATATTCAAGTTGTAAGTTTATTCTATTAAACATGGTTTATGTAATTAAAAGCAGTATAATTTGAACTCACATGCTATTTGATATGAATTGAAGTAGTAAAATTTAAACTGAGTGTTTTCTGCTATTTTTTTGTGTTTTTTGGAATGCTTGGAAGCGAGATGTCGTGAGAAGCAATGTGGTCATAGAAACACAGTTGGTTATTGGGTTCCTTCTTTGATTTTTCACTTCACTTTATCATATGATCTTATATTGATTTTCATGTTTTTGTTATCATAGGGGCTACGATGGCAAGGTATGCATATGTGTTTCGTTGTTAAATTTTTTACAGTTAAAGGATCTGATTTTTAACTTATGTAGTGCTTTTTGGTCTTCTTTCCAACCAAAGGAACTGAAGTGAATAAGTTTGGGTGGTCTGTTCTTTTGGGTATGGATGTACTGCACTTTTGTATTGTATACTTGAAATATGCTTAATATGAGGGTGCACATCTTACTTATCATTAATTTCTTGAGATCAAGTTTTGTTAATCTCTTGGGATAAAGTTTATTCGGTGAGAACACCACTTCTCTATAAGTGGTCCAACTGCAAATTGTTTCTGCATGTTTCTTGAGATGACTCATATTTCAAGTAAACTTCTCTGTAGTTAGCCCACCATGATCATTAATTGGATATTGTTTGTACCTTTTGGGTGCATGTAGTTGTAAATAAATTTGTGCCAACGTCGTTATATCATGATAATATCGCTTATAATTTCAATAGTAATCATATAATAGCCGCAAGATAAGTGCTTTGTAATAACTAAGCAAATTAGGCATATAGCCAATGTGTCACAGAAATATTTAGAAATTTAAAATTTTCCTCAAATTTCTAGGTGTTGCCAAATGAAAACCCCACCGTCTTACTTGAAGAACAAATGGAATATCAAATGGAGTATTGAGGTTTTTTGAAACTGAAAGTGAAAATTTAGAAGGCACTTCCAGCTGGACTTTGAAAATGGAGTATTAGTTTTTAGTTTAAAAGCACAGCTGGACCATTTTAAAGATATTAGAATTAACCTATTCAAAAGCATAGCTTGACCATTGTTTACTTGAAAATGGAGTATTAGCCATAAGATATCACCAAAAAACCCCATTTTAAAGTGAAAATTAAGAACTAACATTTTCAGCTTGACCAAGTTTGAATGAAACACATGGCAGATATGTTTCTATTCATCATGTTCTCATATTGTACACTAAATGAAACATATTGTACACTTTAAATATTAGCTTAACTAAAGTATCATTATATGGTAGATATGTTGAGCTAATTTATTAGAAACATATCATTATATGGCATACATATTAGCTTAACTAAAGAATATAAACAAATTAGATTAACTAAAGTATCATTATATGGCAGTTATGTTCTCATTTAATATGTTTCAATGGAAAACATATAGCTCTCTAAACATGAATGTGCATCTTTAGCTAATATGTGAGTGAATGATACTTTACTGGACTAGCAGCAAATTGTGAGTGAATGATACAAACTTTGTCCAACCAAAAATTTGAATGATATATATGGCAAACTTGGTTCAACTGTAAATTGATCTCATCTACTACAAAAATTTCAGTTGTGCTTAAGATATTCCATTTTAAACAGAAACCCATTTTAAACTGAAATGGAATATTTAGAACTAAAGTTTTCAGTTGGACCAAGTTTGAATGATACATATGGCAGATAAATTGGACCACTAAGTTTAAACTGAAATGTGTATCATACAAACTTGGTCCAACTGCAAATTGATCTTATGTAAGCAAAAATTTCAGCTGTGCTTTAAGATACTCCATTTAAAACTAAAACCGATTTTAAACTGAAAGTTGAATTGTTTTGTGCATATGCCCTGATAGTTGAATTGTTATTGAACTATAATTGTTTGCAAAATCAACAGTTAATTTTATGCATATGCCATTCAAAATCAATTAATACCAAAAATTATATAACGTGTCCCATTCAAAATCATCAGTTCACGTACAATGTTATATTCTATGTCTCATTCTTGGTTACACAATTCTTTTGATTTGCTGGAATTGGTTATAATCAAGAGTCATGTTGGCATTTTTGCGGATGGGACACGTCAAATTTGTGAATGGGACACAAGAATTTGAGTTTATAATCAACAATTAATTTTGTGCAGCTGCCATTTAAAATCAATTAATACAAAAAATTATATTCTGTGTCACATTCAAAATCATCAATTCACGTTAAAGGGTATATATTCAGTGTCACATTCTTGGCTATGCAATTCTTTTGATTTACTGGAATTGGTTATAATCAACAGTTCACGATTAGTGCATAACCAAAAAATCAACAGTCTAGTTCTTGGTTGTAATTTTTCAAAATCAAAAGAATTATTCTTTGGGGGGGATGACCAATTAATTTTGTTCATTTTTATACTAGTGATGGAGGAGAGGAGAAATCCAGCCCAAAATGAAATTGTCATCAATCAACGTTCTGATCGGATTCGTAATCTCCCCCAATTTTTTTAAAAAGAAGTTATTTGAAACATTCTTAATTTTTCGCGTAATTATCTGAAGCTTGAAAAAAATCTAGGCAGAGAAAGATCTTTGAGGTTCCTGATCTTTTTCATCTTCCATTCTTTGCTATATGTTTAGTGCTTTCATATCTGCGTGCATAAATTTTGATTTTTTTGTAGGTTTGCCATTCAAAATCATCTCACAGCTTACGATTGGTAACAGATTGAAGAGGGCAGTAATCAAGTATTTTTTGCATGCTCCATAAAGTGAATGTGATCCATCTTCTGGAAACTAATTTTTTTGTATCAGACATGGTTTTAAAATCTATTGGTTGTACTTTTTTAGATGATGGTGTATTAAGGATGCCATGGGTACAGTTGGTGAAAGGATTATTAATGGTTCGAAATCTCAAAGTTTGTAAAGCAACTAGAAAGCTTGGGAGTTCATTCTATTACAGTTTTCCTTATGGATAATACTAATCAAATTTATCTGCCTTTTTTCTAATCTCTGTGGAACACAGTTTGCATGTGATAAACATGTATTGAAGGAAGAGTTTAAAAGTTTTGGATAGAATTATTTAGGTCAAATGAGTGATGTTAGAAGATTTTAATATCATTAGATTTACATGGGAAAGAAAGGGGCAATTCTCATGGTATAGATTTTGAGGAGTTTAGTGATAGCGTAAGAGATTTAGAACTTTATTATTTTTCTCTATTGGGAAGTGATTTTACTTGGTCTAATAGAAGAATAGAATATATTCTAGACATACTTGATCGTTTTATTATCTCTAAGGAAGGTGAATTATTCCAACTTACGGTTCTGTTGCTACTTATTTTGTTCATCAGTTGAGAATGTTAAGGAGACTTATTAAAAGATGGTATATAAATATTTTTTCATAGCATTAAAGATACTAAGAAGATTTTGTTGAAAATAGTATTGTAATTTGATAGTTTGGAGGCAAACAAAATGTTAAATGATGATGAGGTAATTGCTAAGCAGACAATATATATTTTATATGATGAATGATGCATTACAAGAGGAGGATGTTGGGGGGAAGGCAAAGTTAAAGATCTGGCTGTGACAACTCTGCATACCTTGAAATTGCAATCATGATTTGTTTGCTTAGGTTTGAGATCCACTGCATCTTAACTCGGCATAAGGAATACTCAACATCCCTTTCAACTGCAATCATGAAGAAGTGGTATTGTGGTCGACCCATTCTCTCTCGAGGTTTGCTTTCTTATAAGGTTTTGCAAATTATGTGTATGTGCCAGATTCATGCTGTCAAAATTTTATCAGTACAAGTAGTTGATAGAACTGTGTAGTGAGCCAAGAATATTGGGAACAAATTTCTTTAGTCGCTAATTCTAATATCAATACTTTCTTTTTAATATGCAGTCAAGAACTATAATGGACTGCATGAATCGAGCTAGAAAATTTAGCAAGGAATTCCAAGGCTTCACAGATGTGATTCCCTACCATTTTCCTCAGTTGTTTGATAAAGTTTCTTTCAAGCAGCTTCTTTCTGCAGGAATCGATGAACCTTTAGGTAAGAGGATGAACAACTCAAAGACATGGATTGAAGTAGGTTGGGAGACAAAATACACAAGCTTTGCTTAGTATTTTGCACTTTCGGAATGATTACGGTTTATATTGAACATTCTTTTGATAGAAAAGAGAACAATACAAGAAAAATACATGTGAATGTCATGTGTGTAAGGATCGCCTTACCCTTGCAATACTAACAACACACACTAGAGGGGGGTGAATAGTGTAATGGCAATAAAATTGTCCAATTAAAATTTAACTTGCAAATGCGGAATTATAAGTGCAGGAAGAATTAAAAGGCACAATCAATCTAAACGCAAACACACAGTTTTACCCTGGTTCCCAAAACTTGGGTACATCCAGCCACACCAATATTCACTATATTCCCACACAGAGAGGTGAATACAAATCTCACAAGGAGATACCCCACAAAGAGGATTTATGCCCTACACAAGGACCAAACCAATCCTACCCAAGGATCAAGACTCCCACACAGAGAATCACTAACTCACACTCAGAGAATTAGGATTAGCCCTACACTAGGACACTAAACTATCACAAAGAGAGTTACTCCCACAAAGAGAGTATCCTAAGTCCCACAAAGAGACAACCTCCAACAAAGAGAGAACCACCCACAAAGAGAGAAATTTCTAAGTCCCACAAAGAAAATTAGAGACACAAATTACACCAAGTAAATTAAATACTCTTACCTATGCCTTGAGATGCTTACTCATGAATGGATGCAAGGCATGGAAGAGGATCTCCAAGTGTTGTGATATGCTTGAGAGCACTTGGATGATTTTCCTTAAGCTGGACTTCAATGCATGAAGATAAATGAATACTCAATTGAGGGAAATGAGGGAGCGTGAGAGTTGCTTATAGATATCTTGAGATTTTCTATAGAGTCAAGAGTTATCTAGTGTTGTCAAGAGTTCTCGAGTGATGGCAGCATACTCAAATATATAGGAACCCCAAATCAAGCCCCAAAACCCAAGGAAACAGCCAAAGAAAGAATTCAGCAACGGCTAGAAACTGGGCGAAAACGACAGGAACAGTCGACTGATGATCAAAAGACAGTCGACTGATCAACGGCGAGAAAATATCCAACGGCTATAATCTGAGCCAGGACAGTCGACTTATGAAGTCAATACAGTCGACTGAAAACAGGACAGACGCTGTAAATCCTTCAGCAGGCAACTGCTGCAGGGGATGGATCGAAACAGAGAGCTGCACTCTTCCTCCAGTCAAACACACAGGCGACTGATGTCAATAATACAATCGACTGTCTATTAGTCAGGCGACTGTAAAACCTTAATCAGTCGTCTGCTGTAACAGATCGAGAAACAGCAGAGAGATGCAGAGAATGCACTTACCCTATACAGGCGACTGATGACCAATCTTCATGGGACTGTAATAATACAGGCGACTGTAAACTGATCGACAGACGACTCTGCGTAAAGCTCAAGTTTGAGTCAATTGAAATGTTGACTTGAGCTGTGCATGTCAGACGACTGTAGAAGGATCTACAGGTGACTGGAAATCACCCAGTCGACTGTGTTTCCTTTAGCAGGCGACTGACGGAAAGCCAGAGACTCCAAATGAGTCTTTGGACAGAGTGAGCCTATTGGGTTGGATTCTATGATAATCCAAAGGCTAACTAAGATGGTTAGATGCATATGCATGAATGAGTAAACCATCTAACAAGGCATTACACTAATCCTAGACTCAAAAGAGAGAGAAAGCAATAAAGTAAATTACATGAATTACAATGCTTTCCTTAGAGTCTAAGTCTTTAATCTTGATGCCTTGATTCTCTCCATCATCTCCAAGCTTTGGCACTCCTTGAGTCCAAGCTTTGGCTCTTCTCCACTTGATGTCCATCCTTGCACCAAGTGATTAGTTTCCAAGAAATATATTCTTGAGATAAAACTGAGAGACTAAAACATGAGAGTCATTAGCAACAACATAATGTTGTGATCATCATCAAAATACGATTGGTATGAAACACCAATACTCAACAATCTGCCCATTTTTGATGATGACACTCATTATGTAAAATGCAAAGTATTAAAGCAAAATGCTAATGAGCTCCCCCTACTTATATGCACCAAATAAATAATGAGCTACACAAAGGTAAATACTCATAATACCAACTGAAATCAAGGTGACATATAATAGGCATGGATTACATAAACCAATTGTAAACCAAATGTAAAATACAATATCATGCAAACATGCAAGGTTTATCTAATTCCATATATCTCTCCCCATATGCATATGAATATATCTCCCCATATATATATTTACATAATGCATATATCTCTCCCCCTTGACATCGTCAAAAAGGTGGACATCAAAAATATCCCCCTTTGTCATCTTAACCAAGATGTGACAATGTGCAAGAAAAGAAAGATATGCATGATACCAAATTTAAAAATTTAGTGGGTATCAATTCACTATCTCCTGCTCCCCGTAGATCATAGAAATAGTCAACTTTTGACTTCTAGTATCTAATACCAATTATAATTAATGGAGCCATGGGCCTAAACATGTATCAAATCAAAGATATGGAAAAATCAAGCTTCAAAGATACACAAAGAATATTGCCAAAAACAAATATAACATGAAACATGTTGGCAATATACAAGAGGTTTGGTTTGAGATCAAAAACAACCAAATGTGCATAATGCTCAAATAACCTCCGAAGTGAGAGTTAAAATATGTCTTAAAATACTTTAAACATATAACATATTAACTCCCCCATTGACATACACAAGGATCAAAAATGCATGCATGTCAATAAACCCCAAGGACCTCATTTTCATGATAAAAATAAGTTTGAAAAACATTTTCAAAACCATGAAACACACACAAACAATGGGTATGCCAAAAAAATAAACATACAAGCACAATACCCATGCAATATGCATATGTGTGAGGAACCTAAACATTAGGCAACCAAACCCAAGAGGAGTTTGATTTCCTAATGTAATCACATGAGGTGATCACACCCCTAACTAGAGAGTTGATGTAGCTATCCCTCTCTTGCACACTAACCTTCGTGGGAATCCATAATCTCAAGGATCTCCTAGGCAAGGGTTTTGCCTTTGCAAGAGGGGGGGGGGGGTGATGTGGCATGCTTAGGTGTAGAAACGAATTTCTTGGCATGCAAAGAATGCGGATTTTGCTTCTTAGCAAAAAATGAAGATTTTTCATTCTTCATCTTTACCTCGTGATCTACATGCTTCTTGTTGATGTTATTGTTGTACAAGAAAGCACGGTGATTATTCTTAGATGCTTTAGCAATATTTCCTGTATTTGCACTATAAGAGGAATTAGATGTGGGTTTGGGAACCACATTTTGAATATAACCCAAATCTCATCTATGATTTGCCGGATGTTGTTTTTCCAACAAATCATGGTGTGAATCCCTAGAATACACAAAGCTTATGAGCTTACGTGATTCCTCTTCACATTTCAACGTAAGTTGTTGAATGTGAGCATCTAAGCTAAGGTTTTGAGCAACAAGTTTTTCATTTGTAAGGCTCAATTCCTTAACTTGAGAGAGAAGTGTGTGTCTCTCACTAGTGTCATAAGCATGCCTTTTATCATGAATTACACTAGCAATTTCTAGTTCATGCAACTTACTCTTAGCAATTCTATAGTTTGCTTTTAATCTATTGTAAGAGTTGATGCACTTACTAGCCTTTTCGAAAACCTTACCGAAACGATGTTTGAGCTCCTCGTATGAGATCTTCTCTTCAATCTCATCAATGACATCTTCTTTGACTACCTCGTCGCTTTCCTCCTTGCTTGAGCAAAGAGAAGACTCTTCCTCATTAGCCATGAGGCACGATTCCTCATAGGAATTGTAATTATCGAGCCAAGCATCCAATTCCTCCTCAGTTAATCCAGATGGGATTGGTGTAGGAGAAACAAAGGCTACAAAGCATGCATGAGCATCCTCCTTTGCATCCTCTTCTTTGTTGCTCGAAGTGTCCTCACTCAAATCGTCAAAGGTCCCGATTAGTCCCTTCTTTTGGTTCTTGGACTTGGACCTTCCTTTCCTCCCTTTACCCTTGTAAGTTTCCTTGTTGGGTTTGGAAGGGCATTCAGTGGACAAGTGACCTTTTCCACTGCAAGTGTAACAAGTAGGAACCTTGTTAGAATTGGAGGCAAACTTTGACAAAGACTTACCTTGCTTGCATTTAAGGAATGCTTTGAATTGCACGGAAAGCTCCTCAATTTCTTCTCCACTTGCATCTTCTTGCTCATCTTCTTCACTAGGAGCTTCTCGATGGAATTTCCTCCTCCACTTGATTGGCTCCTCCTTCGCATGGAATGCAACCCCCTTTTGCTTCTCCGGCTTCTCGGGCTTCGATGGTTGAATCTCCTTCTTATGTTGAAGCTTCACTTCATACGCCATGAGATTACCAATGCAGTCCTCAACGGTGTATTTGGACATGTCATATGACTCCAAAATTCCGTTGGCCTTTGACTCCCAACGAGGTGCGAGAGAGTCAAGGATCTTCTCTACACGATCCTCTTGGAAAATCATCTTCTCGAGTCCCTCCAAAGCGTTCAAGATATCAATGAACCTTGTGAACATCTCTGAAATGCTTTCTCCTTCCTGCATCTTAAACATTTCATATTTAGATCTAAACACAGTTTGTTTAGAATTCTTTACCTTCGTTGTCCCTTCATGACAAATCTCCAAGGTGTGCCAAATATCGTTCGCCGTTTTGCACATGGAGATGCGGTTGAACTCATTTGCTGAGAGAGCGCAATGTAATGCGTTCATAGCTCTCGCATTGAACTTGATTGATTCCTTCTCCGCCTTTGTCCTTGAAGCCGCGGGAGTAGTGGACTTCTCAAATGGCACCTCCGTGATGTCCCATAGGTCTTGACCCTCCATGTAGATCATCATCCTGATCTTCCAACTTGGGTAGTTGGTTCCATTGAAGAGCGGGGGTCGAACGGTTGAGTGACCTTCTTCATGGCACGCGGATGTAGCGTTGAATGCCATTGTTGCAGTATTCTTTAACTTCGCTCTGATACCAATTGTAAGGATCGCCTTACCCTTGCAATACTAACAACACACACTAGAGGGGGGGTGAATAGTGTAATGGCAATAAAATTGTCCAATTAAAATTTAACTTGCAAATGCGGAATTATAAATGCAAGAGGAATTAAAAGGCACAATCAATCCAAACGTAAACACACAGTTTTACCGTGGTTCCCCAAACTTGGGTACATCCAGCCACACCAATATTCACTATATTCCCACTCAGAGAAGTGAATACAAATCTCACAAAGAGATACCCCACAAAGAGGATTTATGCCCTACACAAGGACCCAACCAATCCTACATGAGGATCAAGACTCCCACACAGAGAATCACTAACTCCCACTCAGATAATTAGGGTTAGCCCTACACTAGGACTCTAAACTCCTACAAAGAGAGTTACTCCCACAAAGAGAGTATCCTAAGTCCCACAAAGAGACAACCTCCAACAAAGAGAGAACCTCCCACAAAGAGAGAAAGTTCTAATTCCCACAAAGAGAATTAGAGACACAAATTACACCAAGTAAAATAAATACTCTTACCTATGCCTTGAGATGCTTACTCATGAATGGATGTAAGGCATGGAAGAGGATCTCCAAGTGTTGTGATATGCTTGAGAGCACTTGGATGATTTCCCTTGAGCTGGACTTCAATGCATGAAGATAGATGAATGCTCAATTGAGGGAAATGAGGGAGCTTGAGAGTTGCTTATAGATCTCTTGAGATTTTCTATAGAGTCATGAGTTATCAAGTGTTGTCAAGAGTTCTCAAATGATGGCAGCATACTCAAATATATAGGAACCCCAAATCAAGCCCCAAAACGCAAGGAAACAGCCAATGAAAGAATTCAGCAACTGCTAGAAACTGGGCAAAAACGACAGGAACAATCGACTGATGATCAAAAGACAGTCGACTGATCAACGGTGAGAAATTATCCAACGGCTATAATCTGAGCCAGGACAGTCAACTTATGAAGTCAATACAGTCAACTGAGAATAGGATATGCGCTGTAAATCCTTCAGCAGGCGACTGCTGTAGGGGATGGATCGAAACAGAGAGCTGCAGTCTTTCTCCAGTTAAACGCACAGGCGACTGATGTCAATAATACAGTCGACTATCTATTAGTCAGGTGACTGTAAAACCTTAATCAGTCGTCTGTTGTAAAAGATGGAGAAACAACAGAGAGATATAGAGAATGCACTTACGCTATACAGGCGACTGATGACCAATCTCCAGGCGGCTGTAATAATACAGGCGACTGTAAACTGATCGACAGACGACTGTGCATAAAGATAAAGTTTGAGTCAATTGAAATGTTGACTTGAGCTGTGCATATCAGACGACTGTAGAAGGATCTACAGGCGACTGGAAATCACCCAATCGACTGTGTTTCCTTTAGCAGGTGACTGACAGAAAGCCAGAGACTCCAAATGAGTCTTTGGACAGAGTGAGCCTATTGGGTTGTATTCTATGATAATCCTAAGGCTCACTAAGATTGTTAGATGCATATGCATGAATGAGTAAACCATCTAACAAGGCATTACATTAATCCTAGACTCAAAAGAGAGAGAAATCAATAAAGTAAATTACATGAATTACAATGCTTTCCTTAGAGTCTAAGTCTTCAATCTTGATGCCTTGATTGCTCTCCATCATCTCCAAGCTTTGGCACTCCTTGAGTCCAAGCTTTGGCTCTTCTCCACTTGATGTCCATCCTTGCACCAAGTGATTAGTCTCCAAGAAAGATATTCTTGAGATAAAACTGAGAGACTAAAACATGAGAGTCATTAGCAACAACATAATGGTGTGATCATCATCAAAATAAGAATGGTATGAAACACCAATACTCAACAATGTGAACCGGAATTGATTTTCATTATAGTATCCATTCGTTTTTTATTTTAAGTGTAGGTTTAATTTTTATTAAAAGATTTTTGAACAATCAAACCCATCTTTTGTGAAATGTGATTTTCATGATCGTCAAAAGATGCAGCTATGATATTCCATTGTGCGTTATGATGCACTTATATGTTCAGTGTTCATGGAAGTTCCTTGCACAAAATGGAGGTTGTTCTTCAGGAATTCAAGTATTAAGCAATTGCTAATGGAATTTCATGATCGTAGTTTTTGAAATCAGTTTAAAATTGGATCCATCGTGTACCTTTTCTGAGATATAGTTTTGTATCTTAAAAGTAAAAGAGAAATTGGTCAGTGCCATTATAATTAGTGTATGATTTATGTTTCGAAATCTCGACTGGTATCGGTAAGAATTGGTTTATGTATTTCTTTTGTCGGATGGCAACGATAGTGCAACCGTATAGATAAACTATGCCATCCTGCTACCTTGACAATCCAAACATGCTTATCCTACCTACATATTGATGATGTTATAACGTTAACATCGAGAACATCAAATGGACTTTTGTAGAATAGGCTTACCCATTCCAAATGCAAATTACATCATTGCTCTAATATTTATAAATTCATTCGACGTTAGTTTATATTCATATAATTTATATCAGAGTTGACCAACAAAATATTTTTGCAATAAATTTATCTAACATTTTAAAACTGATATATATATATATGGGTATTGTTCCTATGAAAAAAAATTTGTGGAAATTTCTTCCCAACATTTGCATCCCTAAAATTTGGGGGGCAAATGAAATTTTGTAGGGAAAACCGAAATTTAGGATGAGAGTTTGCAAAAATTTTGGGGCGGCGGGGGGAGGGTAAAACCTAAATTTTTGAGGGAACTAACTTTTGTGGGAAACTAAAATTTTTGAAATTTTTTGGGGGAACTAAATAACAATTCTTTCATTTAATAATTGGTGTTTGTCTAAAATTAGTATATCTAAGATTTTAATGAGAGATTATTTTAAATGAATCGCGCCCTTATGGCACATGTTAAATCGAGAGAAAACTAAATTTTGTGGGAACTAAAATTTGTCGAATGAAATAATTTTTTGGGTGAAGTAAATTTTCAGGAAACTAAAATTTTTAAGGGAAGCAAATTACAATTAAGTACTTTAATTTTGTGGGGTACTAAAATTTTGAGGGGGGGATATCGTGAATGAACCGTGCCCTACGGGCACCGGTTATATACTAGTGTGTGTGTGTGTGTGTATATATATATATGCACTAATATGTACACACAAGCTAGTACACCTATACAAATGGACACATGTATCAATATCGTATATATCAATAAGTATAAATATATAGATACACTCATGGCATCAATATACACACCAATTTATACACTTATTTTACCTAATATATATACACAATCACATATAGATACAAACAAGTATATGCTCAAGGATATATGTTACTACATGGATACACATATGGATATTCCTAGATACTTACACCTATAAATTTAAACACATTATATATATCTACATACGTACATGCTCACACGATATTTAAATACACAACAATCATAAGTCATATGGCTAGTATACATATACATATACCCATCTATAGATATACATAGATACATACATGTATAAATATAAATATACAACCAAGTATGCATTCATTTATAGGTACACATATCACCAGTAATAGTTACTTAATACCAATTGTATGCACAAATACTACTATATACATCACATTCAATAAACCCACACATGATGTATATATTACTATATACATAAACCCACACTCTGGCTCACTATCAGTTTATGAATCAGTTTCTCATTTCTATCGTTTTGGCGGTCTCAATTACCGCATTCACAGCTCCTCATTTCTTTATCAAATTACCGATGTCGTGTTGTTGACAACGAACATCGCATCATTATTTCATAACAAGAGCATTCCACCATTATACATTGATGCTCAGATTTCATCCAATTCAATAATCTGGAAAATTACATAATATGAGCATAAATTTGGAACATACTGATGTGTCCATATTTTCCACTATTTTCATATCATCATTTCATTGCATTCCATGTCAATTTTGCATCCAAATCCCACATTTTACTATGATATTGTGTTTCTAACGTTATATTCGAGTTTCGTAGTGCTTTATGAGTTTTCAGGGATTTTGGAGCGATTTGGGATCCCACTTGGGTATGTACACATCCAACATGCCCGTGATCTCATTGGTGGAGCCCTGTAGGAGTTCACCATATTTTTGGAGCCATTGGAGGAGAAGAGAGAGAGAGCAAAAGGAGAGAGAGTAGCCTTCAGCAGCTCCTAGAGATTATTTCCCAGACTGCTTAGTCGAGCAGTACAGATGCTCGGACCGAGCAGATTCAAATGAGAAAAAAAGCTGATACGGGGATCGCTCGGACTGAGCAGTTCATCTGATCGGTCGAGCAGCGTCAAATTTCAAAGCTGAAGCAATTCCAGCGCACGGCCCGAGCAGCTCTTCAGTGACCGAGTCAGCCTCTGCTCGGACCGAGCTGAGCTGACTTGGCCCGTGCAGGCATAGCGAGGATTTTAGAGAATTTGGATTCCCTGTCAAGCTTGGTCGAGCATTTCAGCTGCTCGGTCCAAGCAGCGGACCGAGCAACACATTGCTCGACTGAGCAGCCTACTCGGTCGGTGATGCTGAGGCTATTTTTGGAAACGTTTTCTGAAGCTGTGAATTGCACGATTTGGGGATTGAAGACGAGTAGCTCGTGACAGGGAAAGGGAGCGATTCATTTGGAGATTTTTTTGAATACCTTTGAGAGCGGAGCTAGGGCGATTTCTAGTTAGTTTTTTTAGATAAATTTTTGTTAAAGAATATTGGATCGAAACCTTTGGATTATTATTTTGGTTTTACATTGCAATTGCGTATTGAAATCTGGAATTTTGCTGGATCTATTTCTCGTCTATTTTCTGCATCACTCGCTGTAAGAATTCGATCTTTATTCTGTCAATTGCTATGATGTCTTCGTCTCTAAAAATGATGTTTTTATTCGTGAATATTTCCATGTATGAGTAGATCTTTCTGGGGTTGATGGGTTAGCTCTAAGATCCTAGGAAAAAGACGTAGATCTGGATCTCTACGTTGAATTAGGGATTTAGGGAAGTATTTCAGTCAATCATACCGAATCCCTAGATAACCCGTACTAAGATCATGCCCACGGTCTGTGGAATTGATGTGCTTAAGGGGTATCTTTGTGATTCAAATAGGGAAGTCGATGGATCCACTCAAGGCTCGTGACCATGTCCGGCTCGTGCCTTGAGGGGATCCATCGACGAACTATACAGCTACGTTGACAGCTACCGCCATTGCGTCAACGAGAGCTACCGAAATACCTCACAATTCTAACCCACGAGAGTGGTACTAATTGGGATATTTATCCCCTAACTCTAATGCAACGTAAGGATTCTATTTCAATGTCGATCCGTAACGATCTTAGTGGTGATCCCTAATGCCCTAGCCCTTTTTATTAGTAAAACAACAACAACACCCCAGACAACTCTTTCAACCCGATAGCTATCTCACTTCGAGATTTAGAAGTAAAGTGAGAACCCATATACATTATCACCGTCCCTATGGGATTCGACATCGATTATACTACAACTTGACACCGTCCGCTTGTGGATTGAGCCCGAAATTGAAACCAAGGGGCTATACCACGCCTCACAATCGTGACACCGCCAGGTGGAATCTAGGTGTAGGTTTCGGGTGCGTCAAGTTTTTGGCACCGTTGCTAGGGATGGCAATAGTGTTTATCTCTGTTTATTTTTATTTTTTGAAGCTTGCTAGCACTCTAACCATTTCTCACCTTACCACCCTTTTATTATCTTTCTCTTTTTCTGCCTTGCTACTAACATCTCCCTCCAGCTAGCGATTATTTCCTGACTAATCAGGCATAATGGAGATGGTGATGCAAGTATAGTGGACCTGCGAGTCTGACAGCGACTCAGATGAGTTCAGTTTCTCTCCTTATCACTTACATGGTCTCCAGGACTCGCACATGGACGAGTCCATGATCGAATGCGCAGCCAGAGAACTGATTGATGCAGTTCGATTTATCGGCTCAGGAACCTATGTTGCAGGTACTGCAAATCAGCAATTGGTCATGGATTATATAATGAACCAGGTTTCTGATGCAGGTACCATTGAGGGCGACATTCGCATAAGCTTTGAAGAGGACGTGATGTTCCTCCAGACCACTGACGCCTTACCCGTTGATGCAGGCTGGGGAGAGACTCAACAATTGGAGCCATTGGACGATTCTCAGCTGTTGGATATAATAGAGAGCGTGGTATCTCATGTATGGGCCCATGGCCCGATGGAATTCCCTACAGACGACCCGGTTACATAAGAGCTCTCTGTTTTTATTGCGAACACTTTCCACAATACGGCTGCCTTGGATGGTGTCCCCGTCGCTGATGGAATTTATGTGCGGTACGAGGGAGACACACTATGCTTCTACAATGATAGCCTCCCACAGATTTTAGCATGTGAAGAATATTCATATAAGGAGTATACAAATCCCTCACCATCGCAAAACTACATTGACCAGGGAAGTACTACAGATTTTATGTTCGATAGTGGATACATACCTGAACAACTTGCCTTTGTTGACAGGTGCGCTACAGAAACGGAATCTGCAGACGTCTGCCAAGACGCACCATCGTCCCCCTGCTCCTCCTATGATTCCGCCAACGAAGAGTTTCCACCTTCTGAACCACAAATTGAGGATGCATCTTTCTCACAGGTGCGAGATGACGGGGGTACATCGCCCCCTCAGGTAGAACTGAAACCTCTCCGTGCCAATTTAAAATATGCTTTCTTGGGGGAAAATTCCACGTACCCAGTCATTGTCAATGCGGCTCTCACCGAGCCCCAGCTAGAAAGCCTCCTAAAAATCCTTAGATCCCACAGAAAAGTAATAGGGTACAACATCGCTGACTTGAAGGGTATCAGTAAAACCATATGCACCCATATGATTCATCTAGAGGATAAAGACGCCACCTCTATTAAGTCTCAAAGGCGATTGAATCCAAACATGAAGGAGGTGGTTGAAAAGGAGGTCCTGAAGCTTTTAGAGGCCGACATTATTTATCCTACTTCTGATAGTAAATGGGTTAGTCCCGTGTAGGTTGTCCCAAAAAGGGGGGCATGACAGTCGTTAAAAATGAAAAAAATGAGCTAATCTCTACTAGGATTGTCACCGGGTGGCGTATATGTATCGACTATAGGAAACTAAATAAAGCCACCAGAAAGGACCATTATCCTCTACCCTTCATAGACCAAATGCTTGAGCGCTTAGCCAAGCACAAATACTTCTGCTACCTAGAAGGATACTCTGGATTCTTCCAAATCCCGTTACATCGGGAAGACCAAGAAAAGACGACTTTCACATGTCCATACGACACATTCGCCTATCGAAGAATGTCGTTTGGGCTATGTAATGCACCGGCCACATTTCAAAAGTGCATGACGTCTATTTTGTCAGATTTCATCGAGAATATCATGGAAGTCTTCATGGAAGATTTTTCTGTTTATGGAATCGAGTTTGATGATTGCTTAGCTAATCTATCCAAGGTCCTGGAATGGTGCCAGGACAATAATCTAACCCTGAATTGGGAAAAGTGTCATTTCATGGTGACAGAAGGGGTTGTGCTTGGCCATGTTATCACCTCCAAGGGAATTGAGGTCGATAAAGCCAAGGTTGAAGTAATTAAGAGCCTACCGCCTCCCACCAACCTTAAGGGCATCCGTAGTTTCCTTAGGCATGCGGGTTTTTATCGCCGCTTCATAAAGGATTTTTCTAATATTGCCCGCCCCTTTACAGAGCTCCTAGCCAAGGACGCTCCTTTTGTGTTTACTGATGCATGTTTGCTAGCTTTTAACAGTTTAAAGGAAGCTTTCATCTCGGCCCCAATTATACAGCCGCCAGACTGGCATCTGCCGTTTGAGCTTATGTGTGATGCTAGTGACCAGGCAGTAGGAGTTGTTCTTAGTCAAAGGAAGGACGGAAAGCTTCATGCCATATACTACGCTAGCAAGACCTTGGATGATGCTCAAAAGAACTACACCACTACGGAGAAAGAGCTGCTAGCCATGGTCTATTCTATCGATAAGTTCAGATCCTATCTCTTGGGGTCCAAGGTGATCATCCAAACGGATCACGCGACGTTGAAATACCTACTGAGCAAGAAGGATGCTAAACCATGCCTGATCCGGTGGATCCTTCTGCTCTAAGAATCGACATTGAGATCAAAGACAAGAAGGGAGCAGAAAATGTGGTAGCAGACCACTTGTCGCAGTTAATCCAAAGGCACGGGGATAACAGCTTACCGATTGACGATTCGTTCACCGATGAACAATTATTTGCGGCGAATTCCGCCGAAGCCCCCTGGTACGCTGATATAGTGAATTACCTGGTGAGTGGCATAGTTCTGCACGGGTTGGCGACATATTCGAGGAGGAAGTTACTACACGATGCCAAGAGTTACTTCAGGGACGACCCGTACACGTTCAGGACATGCGCCGACGGGATCATCAGGCAATGCATCCCAAAGGAAGAAGAAACCTCCATCATATCGCATTTCCATGATCAACCGTGCGGTGGACACGCAGCTGTCACCAAAACCACGGCAAAAATCCTCCAAAGTTGTTTCTACTGGCCCACTATATTCAGGGATGCGAATGAGTACATAAGGAAATGCGACAGATGCCAGAGGACGGGGAATATCACGAAGAAGAATGAAACGCCCCTTCACGGCATGTTGGAGATAGAACTATTTGACTATTGGGGCGTTGACTTCATGGGACCTTTCCCATCGAATAACGGGAACAAGTACATCTTGGTCACCGTTGATTATGTCTCGAAGTGGGTTGAGGCTGTAGCCATCCTGACAAACGACGCGAGGATAGTAACCAAGTTTTTCAAGAATACCATCTTTCCTTGCTTCCGAGTCACCCGAACAATCATAAGTGATGGAGGGAGCCATTTCATCGAAAGGAAATTTGAGACGATGCTGAAGAAATATGGAGTTCATCACAAGGTTGCCCTTGCCTATCACCCTCAGACCAGCGGCCAAGTGGAGGTGTCCAACAGGGAAATAAAAATCATCCTGGAAAAGACTGTTAGCGCCTCAAGGAAGGATTGGTTGCACAAGCTGGGCGATGCCCTTTGGGCATATTGCAATGCCTTTAAAACTCCCATCGGCACAACCCCCTACAGACTAGTGTATGGAAAAGATTGCCACCTTCCATTAGAATTGGAGCACAGAGCATATTGGGCAATAAATAAAATGAATTTTGACTACCAAAGTGCCGCCACGAGAGGAGCCCTACACAGCAATGAGTAGGACGAAATTCGGCGTCATGCTTATGAGAATGCAAAGCTATATAAAGAGAGAACCAAAGCCTATCATAATTGAAACATCATGGGTGTTTGCCATGATGTCGGCGACCAGGTACTCCTCTATAATTCAAGATTACGCCTCTTCCCCGGGAAATAAAAATCAAGGTGGTCCGACCCTTACAAGATAGTAAGCTTATCCCCGGGAGGTGCAGTTGAGCTTGAAGGAAAGAACGGGAACTTCAAGGTAAATGGTTAGAGGATTAAACCTTATAGAGCTGGAGAACCTATAGGTCAGGAGGAGACATACTTTCTCGAGGGATCCACCGACGACAACTGATAAATCAAAGGGAGTAGAGCTCACGACTGAAAACGAGCGCTTATGGGAGGCAACCCAATTTCTTAGTTTTTGGGTTTTCTTTTTCAATTTCTTATTTTTATTTCATATTTTAGAGATAAAATTATAAAACCACAAAAATTTGATGAATTTTTCCTTTGTACAGGTTAGATATGAGAGGTGACACGCAGATCGACGTTTTGATCAAAAGGAAGATGGAGGGGAACAACAGATTTGGAGAGAAAATCCAAAGAAAAAAGAAGCAAAAAGAAGACAGGTGACTCGACCGAGCAGACACTCTGCTTGGTCGAGCAGAGCAGACACAGAAAGGGGGAGAAAATTTATCATTGGCTCGTTCTGATTAAGCATCGACGGCTCGGTCCGAGTTGGCATAGACTCGATCGAGCACTCGGCTGCTCGATCGGATTGCACAGGCTTTTGGAAATAGAGAGAAATCATCACTCTGCCTACACGGCACAAGTGGTGGTGGCACGGCCCGGGTAGAAGGCGACTTGACTGAGCAACCTACTGCTCAGTCGAGTACTACAGGATTTTGGAAAATGTGAAAAACCGACGTTCTGTCTACACGGTCCGAGCGATAGCAGCTCGGCCTGAGCAGTCCCCTGCCCGACCGAGCTTCTTCCTGCTCGACCGAGCAGGCTGAAGGGAACTTTATCCCCATTCATCTCGGAACTTGCTCGACCGAGCAATCTTGTTGCTCGGTCTGAGTCATCTCTAGTTGATTTCGGGCCGTAATCTTTCGGTCGGTTTTGAGATGCTCATTTAAACCATACCCGCCCTTTAACGCTGTACCCTAATCACCCCGAGCCACCCCCTTCGCTCGACCCAACCGCCCCCTCACGGCCGCCGCCACCCCTCCCCAAACCTGTTCAATCTCTCCCTCTCCCCCTTCAGAACTCTCTTTCCCCCCTTCTTCTTTCCACAACGCAGCCCTCCTCATGCCTAATTTCCAACCGAGCCCCCTCCCCCCATCTCTCTCTCCGCGTTCATTGATCCCCACAAAGGATTATAACCACTCGGCCTAAAATTCACTCGTTTATGTTTAAAATATACTGACACTCTTCCTATCCCTATTTCAGGTACGATTTGCCACCGTCAGAGGACACTTCTATAAACAGCTTGGGGGATACTCCAGATCAGCGGCAATCACGACACCAAACGCAACGCCATCTCCTTGTAGTCGGTAAATTCGTTCCCCTATTTGCTTTACATACTGCCGCACTATTTTATACCAATTCCACAATGCCTCCATGTCGTGCTAGACCCGCCAATACAGGCACATCGAACCCTAGGCCAACTCGGCATACCTGTCGTACATGCTCTACCACTCAAACTAACACTTTCGGTGAATCATCTTCCAATTCCCCTGTGCCACCCACTGCCCCACTCCCCCCTGAACCTCTTTACATCGGAGACGCAGAATACGAGGTTACATTACATGACACTGACCAAGCCGACCAGTTCACCGCCATGCTCCTACTATCAGGGTATGGTGGCGCCATGACTCAACAGTCGGTCGAGCGTGACCTACCTTTTCTTTGGAGCCTCATTTGTCACTGGCGAACTGACCCACCTCATGAGTTCTAGCCAGACCTTCCCCCACCTCCTGGTCCACAGCAGAGGGACCCATCACCAGGTGCCTCTGCTTGATGTCTTCCTTAACCATTTTTCCATCCCCATATTTATATTGAGCCCATCTGTCTGTTCGAGGCCCTACACTTGCATAGCTTGGGGGAGGAGCCACATATGCTCCATATTTCATTTTGCATTACATCATGTCATGTTTTTTATTTTCTTCTTGCACAGTTTTTATTTTGCATTTTCCCACCCACCCACCCCTTTTAGCATCATCTCCCACTTATCAGGGTTTTCTTAGCGGTGAGGACACTGCTAGGTTTAGCTTGGGGGATGAGCGCTACCGCTTTATTTTTGATTTTTTTATTTTACATTTTCTTCCCTTATTTCAGTTTTTATTTTACTTTTTCACCACTTTTCCACGTCGTTTTCTTTTTTCTCATTTTGCATCATATTTTCTATTTTCACCATGCATTTTTCTTTATTTTCTTATTTTCTCCGCTTTTTTCTCTTTATTTGCTAAGGATGTTCCGCATGATGATACCTCTCATAGCCTTATTAGTCTTTTACGATGCTCACTTTCGATGACATGCTAATAGGGTAAATTTCAGTTTTACTATCTATTTGCGTGCATTTCTAATGTTGATCTATCTGATTTAATGCTTAAAATTAATTGAAAATCGAATGCATGAATTAGTATCTAGTATGCACTATGTTGGGTAATGCACCTAGGTTCACGCATCACTAGAACACTTGGAGCATCTGTTTTTGTCTCATTCACTTCTGTTTGCATGCCTGTTGCTATTGTGCTTATTACTGCATGCCTTTTCAGTATTCGTTTAGAGGAATGAAAATATCCATGCTATCTATGAGTTTATTTAGGGTATTATTCTATCAACCTGTTGTACACCCTCTTATGAGTGAACCGAGAGATATACTATTTTCCTTCTCCACATATCTATATATTTCTCTACATATCTGCTGGTTACACCCCCACAGCTATCTTTACCGCATCTCACTTCCCAAACCCAAAAAGAAAAAGTATAGATTCTAAATGAAAAAGAGAGAAAGAAAAGAAAAAAAATGTGTATATATTCATATGTGAAAAAGAAAAGAAAAAGAAAGAAAATGAATAAAGTGAATAAATATTGTTTTGTATCTTTTCATTAGAAGCTATCACTCATACTAGGAAGAAAAAGAAAAATTTCATATCATATTCCTAGATGCGACACCTCAAGCTAAGCTTGGGGGGTAAACCAACTGATCACATGAGTGAGCATGACATTAGAGTGGAGACGGTGCATAACGGGGAGATTTAATAATACCTAAACTTTACGAAATTCTTTAGTTTTTGGGACTTTTCATGAATCGAAATGAATAACTGAATGGCATGACTTTTTCTATTCTCTATTGCATGTTGCGTGATTTCTATATGCTCCTTGTGTATCTGTGATTGAAAAGGGCATTGCCAACTTCTTTATACTAGACTCTAAGGATTGTATGAGATTGATATGAATTGATGGCGTTATTTAAGTAGATCCCTATCCTTTGCCTGCATTGCATGCTAGTCATATGATTTGTAAAACTAGAAATTGCCAGTATGGTCTATGTTTATTATTCAGAGCATCGTGATTTACTATTTAGGCCAGAGATCTGATTGAAAATCCTTAGCATCCTCCTCTCACTTCTATTCTCTTCTCTTTTTGTTTTTATCTCTTATTTCTTTATTTCCCTCCCAGCGTACCGATTATTCGTCTTCCTCGAGGACGAGTAAGAGGTAAGCTTGGGGATTTTGATGTGTCTATATTTTCCACTATTTTCATATCATTATTTCATTGCATTCCATGTCAATTTTGCATCCAAATCCCACATTTTACTATGATATCGCATTTCTGACGTTATATTCGAGTTTCGTAGTGCTTTATGTGTTTTCAAGTATTTTGGAGCGATTTGGGAACCCACTTGGGTATGGACACATCTGACATGCCCGTGAGCTCATAGGTAGAGCCCTGTAGGAGTTCGCCATACTTTTGGAGCCATTGGAGGAGAAGAGAGAGAGAGAGAGAGCAAGAGGAGAGAGGAGCCTTCAGCAGCTCCTAGAGATTATTTCCCAGACTGCTCGGTCGAGCAATACAGATGCTCGGACCGAGCAGATTCAAATGAGAAAAAAAGCTGATACGGGGATCGCTCGGACCGAGCAGTTCATCTGCTCAGTCGAGCAGCATCAAATTTCAAAGCTGAAGCAATTCTAGCGCACGGCCCGAGCAGCTCTTCAGTGACCGAGTCAGCCTCTGCTCGGACCGAGCTGAGTTGACTCGACCTGTGCAGGCAGAGCGAGGATTTTAGAGAATTTGGATTCCCTGTCAAGCTCGGTCAAGTAGTTCAGCTGCTCGGTCCGAGCAGCAGACCGAGCAACACATCGCTCGACCGAGCAGCCTACTCGGTCGGTGATGCTGAGGATATTTTTCGAAACGTTTTCTGAAGCCGTGAGTTGCACTATTTGGGGACTGAAGACGAGGAGCTTGCGACCGCGAAAGGAAGCGATTCATTTGGAGATTTTTTTGAATACCTTTGAGAGCAGAGCTAGGGTGATTCCTAGTTATTTTTTAGATTAATTTTTGTTAAAGAATATTGGATCGAAACCTTTGGATTATTATTTTGGTTTTACATTGCGATTACGTATTGGAATCTGGAATTTTGCTGGATCTATTTCTCGTCTATTTTCTGCATCACTCGCTGTAAGAATTCGATCTTTATTCTGTCAATTGCTATGATGTCTTCGTCTCTAAAAGTGATGTTTTTATTCGTGAATATTGACATGTGTGGGTAGATCTTTCTAGGGTTCATGGGTTAGCCCTAAGATCCTAGGGAAAATACGTAGACCTGGATCTCTACGTTGAATTAGCGATTTAGGAAAGTATTTCGATTGATCATACCAAATCCCTAGATAACCCGCAATGAGATCATGCCCACGGTATGTGGAATTGATGTGCTTAAGGGGTATCTTTGGGATTCGAATAGGGAAATCGATGGATCCACTCAAGGCTCGTACCATGCCCGGCTCGTGCCTTGAGGGGATCCATCGACGAATTATACCGCGACATTGACGGCTACCGCCATTGCCTCAACGAGAGCTACTGAAATACCTCACAATTCTAACCCACGAGAGTTGTACGAATTGGGAGATTTATCCCCTAACCCTAATGCAACGTAAGGATTCTATTCCAACGTCAATCCCCGATGATCTTAGTGGTGATCCCTAATGCCCTATCCCTTTTTATTAGTAAAACAACAACAACACCCCAAATAACTCTTTCAACCCGATAGCTATCTCACTTCGAGATTTAGAAGTAAACTGAGAACCCATATACACTATCACCGTCCCTATGGGATTCGATATCATTTATACTACAACTTGACACCGTCCGCTTGCGGATTGAGCCCGGAATTGAAACCTAGGGGCCATACCACGCCTAGCGATCGTGACACCGCCAGGTGGAATCTAGGTGTAGGTTTCGGGTGCGTCACAAACTAATAAATAGTATAGAAAATTAACATGGAGCATGTCATTATAATTATGACAATTAACATGGAACACATCACACTAGCATGTCATTTCAATTGTGGCAATACCATGAAGCATATTAGTATATTCATGGCATGAAGCATAAAGCATGGACGTTAACAAGGATTAATATAGCCATGACATGTTAATATGAAAATTAACAAGAATACGTAGTAACCTACTAACATGGATAAA